>PDGT01000004.1:5767437-5820092 GCA_003671415.1 Megathymus violae | reverse complement strand
TTTGAGTTATCTGAGCAGTGAAATCAATCAATGAACTGGACCTGAATTATTTTTCAAGTGTCCTAACTAAAATGCGTTCGTATCAATTTTGTGGGTATATTAAATTGCTGCTCAGTCTTGATTGGAAAGATCTCCTATATATTATGAGTAACAATCGGGTTTAAGATAACAGTTCAGTCCCTTTCACCGTGAATAAAGAGAGACCTTTTCGCTCAACATGTTCCATGGAGGTAAAACAAGTTTAATATCAAACAAATATAACCTTAATACCTATTAAGCAAACGAAACATTAACTTCAACAAGTAACCCCTCGTGTTTTGGCTTATCTATGTGAAACAGAATAAATCCAATTAATTTCGACCTTATGATACACCAGTTTTAAACAGGATTTGTTTAGCTATAGCAAACGAGACATACGAACTTAATCATCCCAGTAACATCGTTTTTAACAGAATTTCAGATTTCATACTTCCACTTTCATAATTAGAGGTACATTTTCACTTCTGAAGTCTCACTTTACAAGATATTCTTCTAGCATCTGGTATTAAAATATCGCCTTTACCTCTAGGATAGAAAAAAGGAAAACCAAAAAAATATAATTCTAGTACGGTATTTGTTATATCAAATTACATTATGAGTTTAACAGAAAATAAAATTCTTGTCACATAACCAAGAAATCATAATATGAAAATACGGGAGACGAGAAGTTGACGTGAAGTTTGATAGGTATTTCTTTTGTTTAATGAATAATAACGCAGTGTAGACCGTGAAACAAGAAAAATATCCTTGTATTAGGTCCTAACCTACACATTTGTACTCTATACAAATAAATAAAATTGAGGAACTGTCTTTGGTTCAAAATAACTGCATTTTGTCCGGGTTAATCTTTAGAACGGCTTTATCGATTTTAATAGGACTTTCACTGGAATATAAAGTTTATAGGGCAACATTTCATGTTCATTTTACCGATCTTCTGGGACTTGATCTATTGATGGACAGCCGATTTTGATGGGATTTTAACCAATTTTATATCAAAATATCAATTCTGTTATAAGATGTATGTCAGCATTGAAATTAGAATCTTCTGAGATATAAACAGATTAACGAGTGAAATCAGCAGATTTTTAATATCGATTTTAATATGCGCTTATCTTCTTTTTTATGTTAATAGCCGACAAACGAGCAGAAGAGCCACCTGATGGTAAGTGATCACCGTCGCCCATGGACATCAGCAAGGCCAAAGGTATCACTGATACGTTGTCGGCCAGGAAGCGCGAAGAAAGTAAGAAAGAAAGTACAGGCTCTCAAATTCCCAGCCGAAGTACGATGAGTCGTTTGGCGGCTCTCTCAAGGAGTAGGGTGGTAGCTAGCCAGGCAGGCTTCGCAGAAAGGTAATAATACCAGTAATAATGTTAATGACAAATTTTATTTATTTTTCTCTCACAATCAGGGCCGTGGGGGCAGAAGCTAGATTTTGTTTAAAAAATACACTTTGTAAATATTTCCTGATTTTCTTAACGATTATATGTATAATTAATTGGTACACTTAGCTCACTGCACTTATCTAAATCTTCAGAATCCTGTATGGTGTATACACGTTATAATACATACACTGTATGTCCTGTTTGACAGATATTTCCAAAAAATCTATCAAGCCGATTGAAGCTTATTCTAGACGAAAAGATGCAGAGATATTAAGGTAAGCTTTTTAATTAAGAACGATTATATGTATAATTAATTGGTCCCCTTAGCTCACTGCACTTATCTAAATCTTCAGAATCCTGTATGGTGTATACACGTTATAATACATACACTGTATGTCCTGTTTGACAGATATTTCCAAAAAAATCTATCAAGCCGATTGAAGCTTATTCTAGACGAAAAGACGCAGAGATATTAAGGTAAGCTTTTTAATTAAGTTAGTTAAGTAGAATGTAATAGTTTCTAGATTGGATAGCCCCAGGTGGCCTACTGTATTGAAATTTCTGCAAGTACTTAATAACATTGGTTTCCTTACGTTTATTTTACTGTTTGTTAATAAAATTTGTGAAGCTGACGTAAATTTAAGAATCTGTTTATTTTGGGACAATGTAATTATTATTTCAAAGTGAAAAAGGTATATTATACGACGTGGCGCTTGTGAAATGATACCAGTTAAACAATTTTAATTAAAATAATCATGCCAACCACATTACATCCCTAATGAGGAAAACTATTAACATTGTTGTTTTGGTTGTGGATATATTATACAAATAAATGAAGATCTTAAAGCAAAGGGATACCTTTTTGTATGGATTAGTTAAACGTATTTGATTTTGTGAACTTATTTTGAAAGATAAATAAAGTCAAACCAAGCACATTATGTGACACAGTAAAAGAAAGAGCGTGTTTTTAACCGACTTCAAAAAAGAGGAGATTCTATGTTTTTGTGTATGAATTTTTTATGTTTGCACAGCCTTATGGCTGTTGTTTATGAGCCAGTTTTAATGATTCTGTCACATGACTTCCAACATTTCAGCGTGTAGCGCATATCATAATATTTTATTATCTTTTCCATTGTTTTTTCCATTTTAGTACCATTTTGTAGTTTTATTTTTTATGTGGGTTTCAATTGTTTTTTAAAAACTCTTATATTAAAGATCGATATATTTTTTAATACTTTAATATTTATGGTTCACGATATACCAATTATAAAAGAAAAAAATGGAAATTACTGAGTCTGAAACATTAGAATTCCCGAAACATTAAAATTACTATTGGTTGTATCATAAAGCTTACAGTACAATCTACATATATAAATAATACCTACGTCTTTTAATTTCTTTACAAATAGATAATACTAATTTGTGCACTAACAGTCCGGCATTTTATTCAATGTGGGATCAATTTGAAATTAACTGGTTTTCAATGACAATACGCATGAGTACCAATGAATAGTTCTAAGCCAGCCTTAAATGAACTCGTAATTTTATAATAATGATGATCTGTTAATTTATAACCTCAGGCCTAGGAACTCATTTAGAGATTTTTTTATGAAACCAATATATTAACTGTTCTATCAAAATAGATTCAAGGTATATTATGAACGTTAAAAATACTCTGATACTGTCCTTAACAAGAGTGATGTCCATCATATTAATACTAGGCACAAAACAAAACTGATTGTATCAAATTTCAGACAGCAATACTGGTGGCTGTTTCATATGTACATGTGTAAATATTTATAATAAAATTGCATTAGAATTTACAGAAATGCCTTACTATAAATTAAAAACTCACGTCAAAAGCATTCTTATGACGAAAGGTTATTACAAACTAGATGATTACTTTAAAGATAAGACTGCTTGGACATGGGTTTAATATAGCCATTACTTTTTTTGCAATTGTATGATAAAAATGCTCCTTGGGATTTTCTCGTCGCTTCTTCTTCGAGGACCATCACGGTAGGCTTCGTGGAAGCGATGGCCTAGTTTGGCTTTCGAAAAGCCTTTGTAAAGAGCAACTTGGAATAAATATTATTTAATTTCAATTAACTCACGAAAACAAAATAAAATTATATCATTTATACTTAATAATTACGTAACTTATGATCACGTATCTTATAGATATCCACAATTGCGACTTATCGACTAGAAATTCATCTCCTGGGGATAAAATCAGACCAAGTTGAAACGCCTTATATAAGTAGTGTCACTAACAAGGCGAAGAATTGTTTTCAAGTTATGATTAAGATGTATGTAATGTGTGCGGCAATTTCGCACGACATGTTTTGAAATATATCACTATGTCGGAATGTCAAATATATCTCCTAGTTCACAAATGACTATTGTAGAGGGTTGCTACCGCGGTGAACGACACGTCATCTATGTCATTAATCAAATAAAACATATGTACATATATAGTGACAGGCCTGGTTTACGTTATACTAAACAAATCGAGATACTGTCTTCTATTCGTTGATGATGCAGACTTCATTGCAATTTTACCTCTACAACTGCAAATTGTACGCTCAGTTGCGTGTACAAAATAGGAAGAAAATTTTCGTTTTGTCTCTTGTGTTTGCAGAACTCCACCAGTGAGATTAGTGAATTCCTGAAAAGACAGCAATAAACCAAAATATCCTATACATTTCGCAGGTTTCCACCCTCATTTCTCTACCTTGGAAGACCGGTGTTACACTTGAAAGATTGTGGCAAACGTGATTTTTCCACGTGTTAATTAGAGTAAAAAGTTCGGAAAAACATGCGAGAAATAGAGATGAATGGCGCAAAAAGTTAAAGGATGGTAAAGATAAGCACAATAAGAACTGATTCCCGTATTATCTGCTGGAGACTAGAGATATTCAAGAAAATTTAGGTCAACTACCTCATTACCCTCCTATATTTATCGCAAAAGGAAATGTCGTTCTCATTTGGGCTCACATAGCCACGAAAAAAAATTCTTATTTATAACAGAGAATAAAAAATATCTGGAAACACGGTAACCAATTGACGAATACAAGTAATTAACGTTAAGTATTAGTTTTAAGACTATCCTATTTAGAGTTTTATAATTCGTAAGTGCACGCACACACACACAGAACAGTTGTGAATACTGCTCGCGTTATTATAATTTATATACGAACGATGTCAGTTATATTTCCAACATCAAAGATGTACCATTGTAATTTATTCGTGTCATTTCTATCTTCTTACACGGTTGCATAATTGTCTTATTGATGGGTCTAGTCTTCTCCGAATGAAAGTGGAAAGTGCAGAAAGGCCATATGCATATACAAATAGCTAAGTAATTCTGATGTTATTTCTCAAATCAATTCAACATTTAAGTAAATTTTGAACCGGAAAGCAATGAACAACATAGGCTCATAAAATGTATTAAATTAAAATCCACTATCTTATCAGCTTGTCATCCTGACGATGACATAAATCCCTCTTTTTCATACTATTTGTATAATTAGCTAAGCTGCATAAGACAACTTCTTCGATATTGGAAGAAGAGTTACGATTTATTGAAACTGAGCACTCGTGGCCACGATTGCTTTGTAATAATAAATCTACAAGGTGTTTTATGTAACGGAATTATACTTTATTGTTTACGCTTCCATTTTAATACAGCTTTAATTAATTAAATCTCAAACTTCAGATGAGTTTTTAGTAATTTTCGTGTTGTTCTACGCAATAAATTTCTTAGACACTTCTTCGTATTGTTTTTTTTTAGATAAATAGCCGATAAATGAATAGACGAGCCACCTGATGGTAAGTAGTCACCGTCAACCATTGATATTAGTAACACTAAAGGTACCATTCATTGCGTTGTCGGCCAAGGAAAAAAATGAAAGTACTGGCTCCCAAGCCTCCAGCCGGAACAAGACGAGTCGTTTGGCGGTTGATTCAAGCTGGAACCATAAAAATAACCCACGCAGGAATAACATCTACCGCAAGCACTTCAGGCGACTCTCGCCTTTATACCTAGGGCAAAACCGCGGATACGACATACATATATCGTCGTTTTTACCTAACCCGCTATTTTTCTATCGATTTCCGGATATTATTATTGACTTAACGTGAAAGGCATAGAAAAGTCTGGAAGGCCCGGAAATTGATATAAAGCCTATTTATTTTCCTCTTGAAGACTCCCATATACGTGTGTGTACTTCCATATACAGGTGGGTACACTGACGCAGGTAAGGAGATTATCATAAAAAAATTATCTACTTTTTGTGAAATATCTAATATATGTATATCTATTTGTGAAATATCGTAGATGTGCGAAGAAAATAAACAAAGTAAAAAAAATAATAATTTTCTAAATAAATAATAGTATTGTTATTATTTAAGAATTTTTTTAATGACGTCATTACCGTTATTGAATACAATTTTTAATTTTTTTAGTGTTAATAAAAATATGTTTTTTCACATGTATATGAATAATCCCTTTATCTGTTGATGAGTTTAGTTGTTTTAAACTGCATAAATATTTCTGATGTGGATTCTGAAATCAGTATTATATAATCCTTACATATTACCATAAAATTATCTCGTATATGTGGAAAGTTAAAATAACACACATCGGAACTATATTGATTAAAAAGTCGAATGATGTCAAAAATATTTTGTCGCAATTTTGACTTGAATGGCAGTCATATATTTTATTAATGATTAAATGTTAAACCATAAATCGATAATATTATAAATAATAGATAAACATTTAACTGTATGGTTATGAAATTAAAATATTTTATAAAGATAACGAAAACTGTTAACATTGTTTAAATAACTACATTTTATAAAATTTTTATACAACAATAATTTATGTCATTACACAACATACACGTAAGGGCAGTTAAAGATCAGCGTAATCTATGGTATTTATGAAAAATCCACCCAAAAACCGTTGTATATAAATTACACCAAGAATAGTATAAAAATCTCCATCTTACCTCCAGTAAAGCGGAAGTCTATCGGTTGATCGATAACAGAATTGGCTACATAACGATTTTAATTTTGTTTATTTTATTAATTAATATGATTTACAATAATCAGACCAATAAGAGTATTACACTTACTTCTTTTAAAGTAAAGAGTGTTAAAGGCGTAAAGCGCTTATGTAAGTCTCAATAAAAACACGCTCTTTTCCAAAGCCTATTTAATACCACTGTACAAAATTCTCTGCGGCCTTCGTAATATGGCTGCTTTATGACAAAGTCATTTTCAAGTGTTTTATCTCCTAATCAAAGTGGTGCATTAGTCCAGTACATACATTAATACTTTAATCGTTTATCTAAAGCCGTGGATTGTATCACAAATTATGGCAATGTGTACAGCATAAGCGAGGCGGAAAACTGTCCTAAATTTTGTAGAACACTGAAAGTTTTGTCTCATAAAGCTTTTCAATTAATTTTAAATTTGTCTCCTTAATAGGTTGTCATTTACAAGTTAATCCACACTATTCTTATATTGGCACCCAACGTTGAGCATGTGACCCCAGTACTTCTATAATCATAGCACAACTTCACCTAACGAAGTTTTCATTGCGGAAATAACTAATATAGTTATTTTGACTTATTGTGGGATGAAATAAGGATATTAGAAACTAAAGTTTCTACTCGAAACGAAGCGTGCTAAGTGAAGGCACAGTTTGTATGAGAATTGTAATTAAATAATATAAGAGTAGTATATATTATGAATATGGCTTTCCCATTGAATGTTGTTAAATTTAGAAAAAAAAAACATTTCCAGAATAGTTACATTCGTTTGGCAGAAGCAAAAAATAAAAACGAAGTAGAGAGTTTTACAGAGGTTAGAACGGGAGTCAGTTTCACTTAATTTTTTTGTTCAATCGATTAAAAATATCATTGAAGTGAATAACTATATATTGTCTGGAGAATTTGCGACGGAGTAAGTTCTTAATCCTTCACATTAATTCGAAAGCATGTCTAATCTACAAGGTCGTAGATCAAAAAATAACGAGAAATTATGTTTTTGTTTATATTACATAAGATTAAGTTTTAATGAATACCAAACATAAAATATTTATCATACATAGAAAACAAGGCTTAAGAATTTTTACACATGGCTTTGTATTAGGATAGACCTTACATTACACCTTGTTATTTTGATATACAAAAATAGTTTCGTAACCATTTTAAAATAGTATTAATTAGCCCGCAGACGTGCAGTATGATTGTGGTATTAACTTGAAAACAGTATTTATCGAGTCTCTAACTCGAACTATGAACCACAGCAAATAAAGTTGCTCCACGTATAAATATCTATATGTATATAAAAACGAATGTTTGTCTGTATGTCCTTTATAGAATCGTAAACTATGCATTTGATCATGTGATGATCTTTAGCAAAGTTGTTGTGCACGAACCCAGAAGGTTTCTGAGTTAGTAAAACCAATTTTCGACAGATGGCGCCACTATCATTCCAATGAATTTCATATATTGCCCTGACAGTTCATGCTGATTTGAATCGAAACGAAAACAGGTCTTTCCTTCAAATTTATTTTAGTTGGTGGCGTAGCAATGCGCGCAGGGTACAGCTAGTGTTATATAAATATGCACTTACGAATTGGTATTGTTATAACAAATAACATCATACATTTCGGTTAGAAGAAACTATGTCGCTAATTCTATCAATGAAATCAGTATATAATAACGCAACATACAGTTTTATTATGCTTCAGTAAACAAGAGACTTCTAGTCTGCGAGCTTTTGCGGTAGAGGCGACTTTAACATTTATTATAGTCATAAGAGGCTAATGAAGGCACACTTTCAACCATGTATCTTGCAAAACAGAAATACTTCAAACAGGCGTTAATTAACTATTTTAATACAATAATTGTAGTGATAAACTATGAACTGAGAAATCAATCAACTAATATCGCGTGATAAGGTAGGGTGCCTAATTTTGATCTTGATAATATATTTTTCATGTAACTAATCGACACATTCGCAGACGAGCTACCTTGTGGCATGTGGTCACCGTTGCCCATGGACACCAGTAACGCTAGGTTAAAACCAGTAACTACTACAGAAAACGACGCGGGGAACCCGTATTATTTATTGGCTCTCCGATACAGGGACGGAACCTCTTATAATACATTTCAGTTTTAGACGGAGAGCGATAGTTAGCCAAGCGGGTAAAACACCCTACTATCATGCAAGAACCGTCGGGGTAAAATGGGTTGGTAAAGGTACTTTCCTGTGTACAAAAAAATTGTAGTTGATATGTACTCAGTGTTATAAGAATCCATGAGAATCGCGGTTATTATATACTAGAATTGTAACAATGATTATTTGTTTGTTATTATTAATTTTCACATGTCTCATTTATTTAAAATTTTACATACATATTAAGAACCGATGACGATTTACAATTTTTTATAACCACGGCCTAGTGTCTTCACTATGTTCCTGTTAATGAATCGAACAACAGATAAGTATTTTAGCCGTTGACCACAAGATTCTTTACACTTTACATCACTCATTCAGTATTAATCATAAACTCTATTTCGTTTATACTTTGTGAGTGTGATTTTAAAATTTCATCTATCTGTCAGTCCGGTATCCTTGTTGTGATGGATATTGATGCAAGATCCGATGAAACAGATGGCTTCATATCTTGGTGTTGAATTGCACATGTACCGGTGGTTGGTGTGTTCAACGGCGTCACATAGTACGGTCCAGGTAGCCCTGGTTGCGGAGTGACTGGCATTGTTGAGGGTTGAAGGAGACGTTGAAAGTCGAAATGTCTTCGTCGAGGTTACCAATGTAGAGGTATGTGGATGTCACCAATATGAGGATGTGCGTGTTATGGTGTGACTAAGTGGCAGGTATAGTCACGTTGTTCAAAATGAAGTGTATGAAGGGAACTAACGAATGATGCGCACGAGACTTTATTTCATACTGAATTTATTTCTTAAAACATAATGCAATACGCGTTTCACTTTATTGCGATCGAGCAGTGTTGCATAAATAGAATGCGTTGTCATAATAATTATGCTACCACAAACTAATAACTTAAGCACATTTAAGTTATGTTAATATTACTGGCAGCGATTGGAAGAGTGTTAAATTAATTCTTATGTCGATCTTCGCTACCTCGCGTAGCTATAGTGTAAGCCATAAAAAAACTTAAAACGTTTGATTGATTATTAAATTCAAGTTACATTATTAATGACGAACATGGAATGTCCATGCAATTTAAGCAAAATAGCAACGAATATGGGAAGGGTAACGGAAGAGTTTATGTTTAATTTGTTATTATAACATGCCACTACACGTTCCGGTTCCGTATTAGTGCAATTTACTAATAAAAAAACGACAAATGCGCTTAGCAAATTCCCATTTTTTATTGAGATTTTCATACAAAAATGTTGTCCTTTTTTCCGACATTTCAAGTTCTAACTATTATAAATACAACAAAAATAATATTCAGCCTTATCTCTCAAGCCATTCACTAGTGATGATATTTTATTTATATAAATGTTTACCGATTTAACTGCGATTTTTCTACAAATTTTCTTTATTTCTTTTTCGTTTGAAAGTGTATACCTATGTTTCTAACATAGACTGCAAAATAAATGCAGCATCACATACCGTTGCGAATATTACATTTACGAGGGTAAAACTCTTAAGAATGTAGGTTCCTTCGAAACTTACGTAACTTTGGATAATTAAAACTGTGCGTAAGATTTGATATAGCGGTCCTCCTTTGGAACGGCCAGTTTGCGTTATTGTTGAGGGCTAGTAATTGCCATGAATAGCAACTAATACCGGAGTTCGCCTCAGGTCCATTTTACCCGTCACCTATTCTTACTCTATATTAAGGACAACAATTTTATACGCCGTACTTTAGGAGTGGGCAGACGAAGGCACACTTATGGAACGATATCTATAAAATTTTCGAATCAATAGGGATTAGATATAGTCAAAAAGTATTTGAGATCGTCTTCAAATGAGTTTGTTTCAATCTTGTGAACTTCAACGCTACAAAAACATAGCCTTGTCATTTAACAACCAAGACGAGCCTGTTCAATTTGGCTCCCGTAACTTTTAAGAATGTATCCTTGAATGCACTGAGCCTTAGTTTTTGGGAATTTCTATAAAGTTAACTTCAAGTGCTTTGTTGTATTCAAGGCCAAAGCAGCTGTACGAACTTTAATTAAAACTATTAATTCATGGAAACCTAACAACTTTTTAACGTTATTCAAATAAAAGGTTCGCTCATGTATCTAGTATTGCTGTCTCGTTTGGATTGATGCTGTTAAAGTCTTTACAACTCGTTCTCACTCGACAATAATATGGGGTGAGGACCATAGCTCAAGACCATAGTCGACACTAACTCATATTATATTATTAAAATTATATTATTATTATTATTATTATTATTATTATTATTATTCTTGTTATACACATACATATGTTGTTTCTCCTCGAGAGGGTAAATTTTGAACTCTTGTGCGGGCCCTAGCCAAGCACAAGAGTCGATGTGGTGATGTCCGTAGATAAGAATTTCCTAACAATGCGACATGTATTAAGTATGACAGCTTTCTGTAAGATGATGTATGTAAGCGAATGAATATCTAAGAGTTTTAGACTTGTGTGTAGTGTGTATGGGATGACTCCGGTAGTGGATAAAACAATAGGTATGGTTTTTACTGTTTTCACCTTCCACTGTGTTTCAAGTTCGATAGCTAGATCTGTGTACTTGTTTAGTTTTTCATTGTGTGTTGTGGGAAGGTCATGAGTGTTAGGAATGGCTATGTCTATTAAATATACTATTTGGTTCCTTTTGTCGTGAAGGGTGATGTCTGGGCGGTTGTAATGAATTGTTTTGTCTGTGAGTATGGTTCTGTCCCAATACAGTTTATAATACGATGTGTCTAGTACAGTCTGAGGGGTGTATTTGTAGTATGGTATTTTTTCTTGTACGAGTTTGTATTTGAATGCAAGGCTTTGATGGATGATTTTTGCCACTTGATCATGCCGGTGTTTGTAATCCGTTTGCACTTTTGCTCTACATGCACCTGTTATATGTTGGATTGTTTCTGGTGAAGCTTTACATCTTCGGCAAGAATTATCAGATGAATTTGGCAACTTCATTATATGTTTTTTATAGTTTTTCGTTTCAAATACTTGGTCCTGTATTGCCAGCATGAATCCTTCCGTTTCGGGGAATAATTCTCCACGCTTGAGCCATTCGTTCGATGCTATTTTATCGGCGTTGGTTTGGTTCAAGTCATAAAGGTGTCGTCCATGTAAGGCTTTTCGAGACCATTCATTTAATTTAGTCTGTCTGTCATTTTGTATTTCGTTTGTTTGTAGCGTTTTATCTGATAAATTAAGTGGAGTAAGTTTTTTATCGTTCTGTACTATTGCGTTATGTAACATGGATGATTGAGCTTTAGTGTGGAAATAGGTGCGCAAGTTTGTAATTTGTTTATTATGTAAATTTGAGATATCTATTAGACCTCTACCTCCATCGTTTCGAGGCAACGTCATTCTTAAAATTGACGATCTAGGGTGATGTTTTCTATGTCGAGTCATTGTGGTATTGATAATTCTTTGTAAGGTTTTTAATTCTGTTTTATTCCACTTAATAATACCAAAAGAATATGTTAAAGTAGGGACTGCTTATGTATTAAGTGCTTTAAAAGTATTTTTATAATACAATGGACTTTCCAATATAGATGTTAATCTGTATTTGAATTGTTTAGTCAATGAATTTTTTATGTCTTTATGTAGTATTTGTTGTGCCTGATTGTAGCCCAAGTACTTATATGTTTCACCCTCAGTTAAAGACATCACTTTTTCCCCAGTAAGCATGGAATATTGGTGTTCGTAATGTCGTCCAGCTTTTGTTGAGTTTATTTTACATTTGTCGATTCCGAACTCCATACAAATGTCCCGTGAGAAAATTTCAGTAAATTGAACTAATTGTTGCAACTGCTCTTCGGTGGAGGCATAAAGTTTTATGTCATCCATGTATAAAAGATGGTTTATTTTACATACTGAACTGTCAGTCTGTAAGTCAGTGGTCACTTTATAATCTAAATTATATCCTGAATTTCATGAATTTAACAAGTTGGAGAGTGGATTCAGTGCAAGGCAGAACCAGAGAGGGCTCAAAGCATCTCCCTGGAAAATACCTCGTCGTATTTTAATGGCATCTGTTATAATTGTATTCGTATCAGTATTCAGTCGTAATGTTGTCGTCCATTTTAACATTATGTTTTTCAGGAATGAAATAATTTGGGGATGTATACGGTAGATTTCTAAAATGTGTATTAACCAAGTATGGGGCACAGAATCAAACGCTTTTTTATAATCAATGTACATGGAATATAAATCAGATTTTTTCTGCTGAGTGTGTTTAAGTAATACTGCATCTATTATAAGTTGTTCCTTACACCCTTGACTGTATTTTCGGCACTCTTTCTGTTCCTCTGATAGTATGTGATTTTTATTTACGTGTTTGTGTATAATTTCTGTTAAGCAGGATGTAATTATTTTGTAGAAAGTTTGAAGGCACGTTATTGGTCTATATTTTGACGGGTTCGATGACAAATTTGGATCTTTCGGTAGCATGTATGTGGTTCCTTCAGTAATATAGTCAGGTAATGTGTGAGGTGCTTTAATAAATTTATTAATATAGTTATAAATAAATGGGTGAAAATAGGTAAATTTTTTATACCAGAAATTGTGTATGTTATCCGAACCTGGGGACTTCCAGTTGTGCAGTCTTTTGATAACACTATGAAAAATTTCCAAAGGTATGCATTGGAAATCCATAGGTTCAGAGTTCAAGTGGCTGTTTTGTTCATTTCGGATCCAGACAGTTTCTTTGTTGTGTTGAACTGGAATGTCCCAAATGTTTGCCCAAAATGCACGTAATTCATTAGCAGATGGAACATTGTCATTTTGCATATCATTATGTGTCATATTTTCAGAAGTGTGTCGCCGTTCTAACCGGGCACTGGAGTAGGTGTGCCTGGAATAGGTACTTAATTGACGGTAGAACTTCTTTTCGTTTGACGTGAACTGCTTATTTTGACTCTTACGTAATGTGCAAATATTATATCTTTTTAATCTGTTGCTGTAAATGGTAAGTTTCTGTTTTAGAGTGTCTAAAAACTCTGAAATGTGTGTGTTAGGGTCTTCATATGTCGAATGAGTCTTGTATTGATTTGTAATGCATTTTATGTGTTTAATTATTCTATCGCTTCTATTACCTCTTATGTACGGTGTTAATCGACCTATTTGTACTCTAAGACCATCTATTCTCCGCTCCAATCTTATCTTCTTATTATTATTATTATTATTATTATTATTGTTATTTTGGTTTAGTGATATTTTATATAGCCTATCATCTGCACAATCACGTGTTCTCACTACATACCACTACTCATTAAGGTCGGCCAACCGTTCTTGAATTATAACGACACATGCGGACAGACAAACTTACAAAAAATTATAAAATGATCAAATTGATTCCAGTGAGTCATAAAACGAGTATTTATTTGACAAAAAATGTATTGTACAGACAGACACACACAACAGATTTATATAGTAGTACTGATTAATTTATTTAGTATATTTTGTGAATAAGTGATTGTGAACTTTAGTTGAACATCAAATAAATAAAACGTAAATTTAAAAAGTGTTCGATTTGTGTTTCAAAGAAAGAAAGAAATATTTATTTGCATATTAGTACTACAACAATCTATCATTTCTATACTTTAACACTTTAAAGTTTTAACGTAACGTTTCATTGTTAATCCCGTATAATTTAATATCGGGTAATCTATTTTTAGCTTTATTCGTAAATATTAATTTGATCGTATCAATAAATGAGTATCGAATTAATTCAGTCAATTATAACTACTGTGCCAGCCACGCGTGAGTGGGTCATATATTGGATACGTATGTATCTGTAACATTTATATCTCACGCTCATGGAGATTTTTAGAATATATTATTTTTAACTTTTGTACTACTACAACTCCTAATGTGACCTGCTGGTAACTTAGAAAATATGATTTTTAGAAAATACCACAAATAAGCAAAATATTAATAAGATCATCTACTTCGATCACCTCAAAACTTATACCATAATGGCACAGGAGGCTTTTAAAAATCCATTGTGTTACATCAGCACGCACAAATTTGATTGAGTCTTGAAGATTTATTCAGATAATTTTTTGTAACGCCCGTCGTCGACAGCTAGGACCGGTATATTTTGAAAATAAAATTAGAAAAAAAAAGAGTACACAGGAAACCACGAGTATCTATCTTATAAATATAATTGGCTGCACTCGGACTGTTCCCTATCACGTAGTCACGTATTCATTTAAACTTAAATTTTTGCTACGTGAAGAATGAGAAAGACAGAAATAGAGAAAAAAGTTTAACAATTAATAACTTAAATATTATACGTGAATCTATAGTATATGTATATATAGTATAAATATATATTATAAATTTTAATGATTTTTTAAAAACTTACCCGTAGGATTCTATAAGGGCTCTCTGTTAGCAAACATACATCTCCTGAATTCAGCATGTCAGGAGTATGGGACGGAAGCATGATTTGCAGCTCGCCACCCCGATCCGGTTTCACAACTTCTCGCCGACGCCCTGCCAGCGCCCAAAACCATGCCTGAAAAGAAAGAAGAGTTTAATTCCTGACAGTATTATGTGAACACACGAACCTAGATTTGAAGTTATTTTTACTATGAAAATCACAATATTGTTATGTATGTATCTATGTCAGATCCCTTATACTTATAATACAGTGGTGTGTTGGGTATGCTTTTCTGTATTGGCTTGAAGATATTGTGTAAATATGACTTTCCATCCCGGCTAATGGATAAATCAATATCTTCCTAAATCATGTAATTTAAAAAAATATATCCTCATTACCAGTCTTAAAACCACCTATTCTTAATACAAGTGTAATTGATTTTTGTAAACGTAAGACGTATGTTTTCTGAACCGCTATCAGGTATACCATAAAGTTCAATTAGTCAAAGTGCGTTATTGATAATCTTTTATGTATGACTTATTATTTGAAGTGCCCTTACCGACTGAAATATAACTTATATGAATATATAGAATGATTTCAATTTATTAGATATATTTATTGAAGGCGCAAAGTTACTACTACATTTTTAGTATTTCAACATCCGATAATTGAACAGACATACCACGTGATGGTGAGTGGACACTGCTTCCCATCAATCTCTATAACACTAAAGGTATTCCCAATGGAAAAATAAGGAAGCAGGAAGCTTATTTGCTCTCCAACACTGCAATCAAAATATTTAAAGAGCACTTCACGGTTGATTATGGGAGGTAGCTAATTACTTCGACAAGTAAAGTGTTCTTACCTCAAACACATGATTAGAATTGGGATAGGTGGTTCAGAAACCAGCGACCTCCAAGAGTAAGAGTTATGTACCATAGCTGCCGTCGTTCAACAAGGTGCATCACAGGCTGGAGTGATTGCTTTAGACCCAAGGATTATTACCCTTATACCTACCCCAAATTTATTTCTGTTAAGCGGCAAAATTAAAATTACATAATTTAACTTTGTTTATAAATAATTCTTGTGACTATTATATTGTCAAATCCTTTTAAAATCAATCAATCAATCAACAGTACACCATGTGAGGTCTGACTTGTGCTTTATAAAGCATCAGCAGGTGAATCGCAGTGAAGTACTGCTTCGCCCGGTTCAAGACGCCAAGCTTTTTAGAGGCCAACTTGGTCTTAGCCCAGAATCCCAACACTATTACGGTGAGCGCGGTACTCTGGAGTTGAGGCGCCATGACAAATGGAATTTTCTTAACGGTAAACGTGCAAACCTGTGTTTTGGAGGGGTTGAACTCTGCTAAGTTGAGTCTATCCCTTTCCCAGACCTGCTCCAGAGAGGCCTCGACTTCAGACACAAATTTAATTCTGCTATCCTCCACTTGTGATCGAGACGATTTTGCAGGGCCTGTATAGTAAGCATCCCCAGTGCTATCATCCGCATAACAATGAATGCCTCCAGCGTACTGTAGCATGTCATTGATGTGCAGAATGAACAGTGTAAGGGATATCACAGACACCTGGGGAACGCCTGCATTTATAGATTTCATATCTGAGCAAAAACGGTCGACTACGACTTTAATATGTCGCTTAGATAGAAAGCTGGCTACCCAACTGCATAAACTCTCGGGGAGACCGTAGGATGCTAGCTTCGCGAGAAGAGCCCTGTGCTAGACCCGGTCGAAGCACTTAGCGATATCTAGACTGCCAATGCTTCTCCGTTGCTAAGGCTTGAGCCCACCGGTGTGCGAGATACACTAGAAGGTCACCAGCCGAGCGGCCGTGGCGAAAGCCATATTGTTGGTCACTAATCAGCTGGCGATCCCCCAGGCATCTCAAGAGCTGCGTATTAATTATACGCTCCATTACCTTAGCAAGCAGGGAAGTTATTGCTATAGGCCTGTAATTAGCCGGGTCACTGCGGTCGCCCTTTTTGGGGACGAGATGAACGACGGCAATCTTCCACGAATACGGTACAATTTCTGTGGCATATGACAGCGAAAATAGGCGCGTTAAGACAGGAGTCAACTCGGGAGCACACATTTTTAACATCACTGCGGGTATACCATCCGGCCCACTCGACTTCTTGGTATCAAGGGACTGAAGAGCTCGTCTGATAGATTTTTAAGTGAAGAGTACTTCATTCAACGAGTAATTCATACTGAGGGACGTTAAGCGGTGTGGTCCCCCCGTTCACAAGAGTCAAGTTGGCGGCAAAAAGGGTGTCAAGAAGTTCGGCTTTCCCCTTTGCCGTATGGACAACGGATTCATCCGGTTTACGCAGTGGTGAAAGAGATGACCGACAAAAGTTGCCCTCGACAGCCTTGACCAGCAATCAGAATGCACGACTTCCGAAGGGGTACCCGACTAGCCGTTCGCCAATTCTGCCGATGAAGTTGGCCTTCGCCTTGGCCATCCGCTTTCACATCCGCAAAGAGCAGGGCCGGCTTTGCTGTCTCAAGATGGTGGTGGACAGCATTGAGAATGGGTGGGAGAGGGTGGAAACTGGTTTTCGAGTCCCCAGCCGGATCACGACGAATCGTTTGTCGGCTGACTCATACTCGATGGTGGTAGGTTACCAGGCGGATCCCACGGAGAAATAATATGAATAGTAATGGTGTTAATAGTCTATTTTTTTTATTTATCATTTCAACATAATAACAAACAAATTTGTAGGGAATAGCATAAGGAAACCACATAGGTTTATATGACATGCTATAACTGCGTTTATATCAGCGTACATGTACTTTATAGCTAAGAAAATGCTTAGCTTATAAATATAAATATCAATTGCCATCAAAAATTTGTAATAAATGAAAAAGTTAAAATATATGTGTGACTATTAATTAAATTAAATAATTAAAACTACATCTTCCGTGCACCAAGTGAATATTTTACATGCTGCTCAGAAGATACAGTTTCAATTTTCTTTTTATGTTATTTGGATTAATTTTATTGCGTAAGTCAATAGGTAATGCATTAATTAACCGAGGAACCAGGTAAGATGTCGTCCTCTGGCCATATCTATTGTTCGTGCGCGGCTTGCACAGCCGGCGGCGAGCGACGGCCCGTGTACATACATATGTACATACAGATGGTTTCATTATTTGCCAAAATGTGTTCTTAAAAAAGTTTTCTTCTAGTATCATAAAGTTGAATTGGGTGTTTATTGGTAGTATTCTACAATACTTATATATTTCATTGTCATCATGAAATGAGTGTTGTTTATTAATAATTGTTTTAAGAATTCTTTTTTGGAGGTTCAATATCTCTTTTAGATGCGATTTAGAGGTACGTCCTTAGCTATTTAAACCGTATTGAATGTACGATTCGGCGAGCGAGTTGTATAACATTAACTTAATTTTATAAGGAATTCGATTTTTTAAGATAACCATGTTAGCTAAAAAATTGCCTTAGTTTATTACAGACGTGTTCAGTATGACTGCTCCAGTTGAACTTGTTATCTATAATTACGCCTAAGTAAGTATGTGTATCAGCAAGTTCGATAGTGGAACACTTGCAGACAGCATTGTGAGAGGCATGCAAGCAATCATGATCATGGGCGAATTAAATTATTTATTGGGATATTTGGTAAGTGTGGGGATTTAATACGTAATAATTTCGTTTTATTAGCATTTAAAACTAAACCAGCATCATGACACCATTTACTGAACACATTCAGATCAGCCTGTAGGACTTCAAGGGCTTTTTGAGGATCTTTATCAGCTAGTATCATCTGCAAATTGGTAACAGGAGCAGTACTTTATGCAATTGTTCATGTCATTGACGTAGGAAATAAAATGGAGAGGACCCAAAACCGAGCTTTGAGCAGTGTCCTCAGTGATTGCTATAGGCTTGCTATATATGTTATCAACTTTAACTGTAAAAGTTATATTTTGGAGATAATTTTCGCACCAGTTAATACGTATCATCAAGCTTTCTTATTAATTGTTTATGATCCAGAGTGTCGAAAGCACGCGAGAAGTCTATAAAAAGAACTGGTACGTGCCTTTTTTAGGTAAGTGTTCATTGACTTCATCAGTAAATTTTGACAAAAGTTGTGTTGTACTTTTCCAGGCTTGAAATCCAAATTGATTAGGGGATAACACATTATGCTTCCCATAGAATTGATGTATTTGGTCACAGATGCATTTTTCAACAATTTTATCTATGGAAGAAAGTAGTGTTATGGGACGGTAGTTGCAGTAATAACTTCTTGTTCCCTTTTTGAAACGGCCTAACACCATCGGACTTTAATTCATCGGGATAATGGCATGATGTGCGAAATTTTGGACAATGACTTCAGTGCTAATTTCTTGGGAATTAAATGCTTTATTTATTGCCGCATCGATTGATAATTTTTGCCGTCCCAACATTTGGTTAATTATTTGATAGACTTTTTTTGGTGTTTTTAAAATTACTGCTAATTTGTTTAATAAAATATGTGTTTCTTTTGTATTCCAATACTTTATGAACTTTATTACGTGTTTGGTTGTATAGTAGTCGAATTTTTGGATCACGAGTGCTATTTTTCCAGGATTTAAATAAATTATTGCGTTTTTCACACAAATTTACGACATGTTTATCAATCCAGGGAAGTTTTAACAAATTGGAATACTTGGGCTTATAAGTTTTATAAGTGGAAACAATGTTATTTGCATTCTGAAATGAACTGCGTATAAAATCGTAAATCTTATGCGGACACTGCATTTGTTTTGTTAGAGATCATTTAACTTTCTTTTAACTCTTCATACAGTATATTGAAATTAATTACTGGTTTAACAACACGCTGTATGCACTCGGGCATCGCCTCACAGATGCAGCTAAATATTATGGCTCAGTGATCCGCCAGTACGACGTCTAACACCGCCGAATACGGATGTAATGTGGGGAAACGCGTAAATATGTAATCAATGCAGGATTTTGTGATAATATTATTTCGGTTCTATTCTCGTGAAGTCCGATATCCCATACATTAATCCATGTTAGCTTAGTGTTTCTAAATAGGAATCTTTGCATGATGAAATGGATTTCAGATCAATATTCATGTCACCAATTAAAACAACATTTTGTTTTGAATCAAAGTGTGAAATGTAGTTACACAGTTCCTTTACAAACATGTTTTTATTCGTTGATGGTGGTTTCTATACGGCACACACAATTGCGTCTTGCGATGAGTTTATTTTTACGGTTCCACTTAGACTTTCAAATGTTTTAGATGTACTATTGCAAACAGTGAATTTGATATAATTTTTAACATACAGAATAATACCACCTCCACGTTTGTTATTTCGCAATTTGGAATACATGTTATAGCCTGTTATATTAAATAGTGGAACAAGATGGTCCGATATACCCATTTCTGTGAGAACAATTATATCTGGCGGAAATGAGCAACTGTGAATAATTTGAAGTAGTTTAGTAAAATTTTTTAACATAGATCTAATGTTAAGATGTAAACATGACAGTGCTAAATGGCCTCCAGCGGGTAGCCGTTGAAAGAAACTATCAGTGGAAGTACAATTGAACAATTCATGAATTTGTGAATCCATTATAGTGTTTACGATTACTAAGTTACGTATGAATATCAGAACAGTATACTTGAATAGTATAATAATAAAAAACTTGTTTAGTTAGATAATAATTGCTTAATATCTATTTCGGATTAAATGTAATGTATTTTACTATTACTGGTTTTCCTAGCACAAACCTTACCATCTTTATACCATATAAACTGAAAAGA
This sequence comes from Megathymus violae, assembly GCA_003671415.1. Taxonomy (NCBI): domain Eukaryota; kingdom Metazoa; phylum Arthropoda; class Insecta; order Lepidoptera; family Hesperiidae; genus Megathymus; species Megathymus violae. Next base: position 5,799,248 of record PDGT01000004.1, on the reverse strand, counting down.
ACTCTTAAGCTGTGATTTAGCGTTATACAAAAGTGTTTTAATATATTTGGTTAATGCTTCTGTAATATAAACTCGGTCGTCCACTTTTTCTTTAGGGACATCAGGCAGCAGGGATCCAACAGTGAGACATTTCTCCTTATCAGCATCAAGCCATTGTTTACTGGCTAATTTCATTTTCATATTTATAACAATGGGGCCAGGTCTATCTTTTCTTCCTGCTAATAGTTGGGTAGACTGAATTTCCCTGTCATCCAAGCTCAGTTTGGAAGCTATATTCTTCACAATTTTATCAACATCTTTTGAGGGCATTTCACGTAAACCAGATATCTCCAAGGCCGTTGACAGGGATTTTTGTTTAAATGTTTTTAATTCTTGTTCCAAAACGCCTACACGTAGTTCTAAGTTTTTATTTTTGTTACGAAGATCTTCATTTTTGTGTTTTAAGTGTTTTATAGCACAATCTTGTTTTTTTAGAGATTGCTCCATGTTGTTTAATCACTTAAAATCTCAAGCGACGCTTCCAGGTTTCCCATTTCTCCTCTGAAGGTTTTCTTGAGTTCGCGACTGATGTCCTGTACTGACCTGCGAGTGTCTATTGTTTGAAGGCTTCCCTTCCCACAGGATCAGTATTAGATTCTACATCTTCATGATCGTCATCAGGGATATAGAATGTCGATCTACGGGAGGCATTTTTCTTGCACTCTTCGCAACTCCATTCTATGCCAGGGGAATTTCGAATAGTGTTAAGTTGTTTATTCGTAAGTTTGGAGCAGGTAGGATCTGCATGAACTATTTTCGAACATCTACTGCATTCTAATCCAGGTATTTTTTTAGTTATATTTTTGTCACACTTCACACACTTTTTTAGCATAGTGGGAAGTAATCTATCTGACGGCAACCGTCCAATAATGCGTCACGACGCAAACTTAACATCATTAGTACAAATATAATCCCTCCACGGGCCCTAACACGCAGGGGTGCCAGAATCAGTCGCCTCTTACGACACCCATCCGGCGTGGGATTAGGATTAGTATTTTATGCCGCCCCACGGCATGTAATACAGCATGTCATGTAATACATATTTGGAATTTAAATTATTAATATAGATATTGTATCATTATAATATTCATAATATATAGATATTGTATCTATACTAACAATGTTCGGTAAGCTGTGATTTATCTATGTTACATACCCCAGCAGATACATATATAAATACCTATGTATATTCATCACTAGGTTATATATAAATGGACAAAAAAAACAGTATGATTTGGATATTGGATATAAAGTTTTAACATAAAAAAAGAATAAATGAGTGATTATTAGTTATATTACGCCCAGCGATGCGGGTGGCAATGACTATTCATGAATAAAGTAAAGTGACTCTAGTTGTCACAACATTTTAAGAAATCATAATTTCAGTTTTACCAAGTCAATCTGCTAATTAAATTCGAATATTTAAATCAACTGTTCCAACTTTAGTGAATACTGTAACACAAGCTACCAAGACTTATTATATAGTTTTTGGAAAGGCGTTAAATAAACACCCTTTTCAAAAATACAGTTTATAATTTGTGAGTCAGTGTAGATCGTGAGCTGTTTTGCATCGTTGCAAGGAATCTTTTATGCAAGTCCTAGCATATCTCAACAGCGTGATTCAGAAATTTGTAGAACGCCATCTGTTACCGTTTGCTAGTAAACAAGGTCACCGTAGAGAGCACATGCGCAGACTGAGAGTGAGTGGGAAATACGACAATATGGCGATGTGAAAAATGAACAACTTGTACAAACCTCTCATGTATGTTTATTGTCTAAAGTCTGTTGTTTTACAGTAACAAACCATAACGGAGTAATTGTGACACAAAAGTTGGCATTATCAAAATTTATTTTTAATCATGGAGTCCTTTTACTAAGGAAATTTGAAGATTTAAAACCATACAAAGAAAAACTTCAGGAAAATACCAGCTCCGGTACCAAACGTCAGGAAAGTTCAGTATAATATTGTTTATGAAGGGTGACCACCGACACATTAGCATCCTATGCTAAAATTTATATACCATAGGCAGATAAGCATTAAAATTATTCATTCTTATACATACAATTCCCAAGAAATCTTAACAGCGTGATTCACAAATATGCATAACGTCATCTGTAAAAAACAGATAGTAGAAACATTGTTTTTTTAAGTACGCCAAAAGTAGACTGAGGAAGGAGAGTGTACGCGATGGCGGGATATGTTGATATTGTACAGAAAGCAGACCAAATGTAACGTAACATACAACGTTTTTTTGGCTCTAATAATAATATTGATAATAATAATTAATCATATACCCCATATACTTAAACCTTCTTCGTGAATCTGTTGGTATAAGCCACTCATGAAAGATCTTGCAGTTGAAAAGAGTACGTGAGTACGCAACACAGTGTGTAATGATGATCATTACGTATAATCATTGAATCTCACATCATCGTTCCAACTCATAAATGTCGAACTCACTCAAGTTTCTTCCTTAAATGTGAAAAGTACAATGAATAAATTTAATAACAGTCTACCACGCTGATCAAGTTCGTATTGACATTACTTATTACTATATTGTAGTGTGTAGAAATCGCTAATTTATTGAAAAACATGGTAGAGGTAACTATAAATTTTCGTTATTTATTACATCCAATATTTATTTGGTATGAATTGTAATACGTGTATATGGAGTTGTATATTACACTAACTATCCTGAATATCTTCCATACTAATTATCAATATAAAATATGATATTTGTAAATCTATCTATACTACTACATAATCTGTAGTGTCTGTCTATCTATACAATCCATTTTTTGTCAAGTTTTACGATAAACATTCATTTTATGAGTCACTGACATCAGTTTGACCGTTTTGAAAATTTTTGTGCGTCTGTTTGTCTGTATGTCCGGTTATAAAATGTTATGTGATGTTAAAATTCATGAAATTTTTGATAATGATGCATATGTAATCATTAGTCCAATCTAAACGAAATCGCACGGGGCCACTATTAAAACGTAATTTTTTTTATAATCATGTGTATATAATTAATGATTCAACCTAAGTTAAGTTAGAGTTTTGTCATAACAGTAACATTCGATGGTTAACTATGATTTCTTTGTAAGCAACTCTTTTAATCAACTTAGGCATAGATACTAAAACAGTTCTTCTTCAGAATAAAATAAAATGGTGGTAAATTACACTGACATGAAAACTAGAACCGTCGCGTTCGTTTCATTCCGACACGTCTCATGGAGCAAATGTAATGTAGACTACGGACCCTCATATGTTTTATCTGTCAACACTTCAATGGAAGAGATATAAATATTAGCCACGTGTTTGCTTACGTAATCTGTATCAATTAAAAACAAAAACGGCCTATCATCGGAAATATTGTGATGTTAGCTTGTTCGTCTGAATTAATGAGTTTTGCACAGCATAAAGAAACACGCGACATAGTATACTGAAATTAAGCACTATTATAATAATAGTTCTAGATTTCTTCGACTGTCATTAATCCGTTGAGAAAATGTAATTGGATATGAAATTTAAGGTTTATTGTGATCGGTCTATCTTATGCGCATGGAGTGTTGTTTTTACCACATATGAATGAAATTTGCACACGCTCGTAATATCTCATATGCTAACATATTATTCCTCCCTTCCTTTCTCTCCACGATTGCGCACATGTGCACCCGAAAAAATAGTACGTTACCGATGATCAGTAGAGATGGTTCACGAATAATTACCGCAAATAACACCGAAATGCGAGACATCACCGAAGCGCGCAGTACGCCTTATTGTGTCGAGCACATGCAGTTGAGTAGTATTTTGTGTGGTGTGCCCAATCCATGTCCACTCACGGCGCCTGATCTGTTGACCGATCGGCGTTTCATAACAAAGATCCCACAGATCTTCATTGGAGATCTTTTGAGGCCAGAAAATTCTAAGAATTTGTCGTAGACATCTGTTTATGAAGACTTGGATCCGCTGCGTGATGTCTTTTGTCACCCTCCACGTTTCGCACCCATATAGCAGGACGGTTTTAACGTTTGAGCGAAATATTTTCAATTTCACTCTCCGCGTCAGCTTCCTAGATTGCCATATAGGTCGCAACTGCACAAAGGTCGTCCATGCTTTGGCTATCCTAGAAGCGATATCTTCTTCAGTCCCTCCAGTTTCCGATACGACACTGTAGGTAAGTGAACTTCTGTATACGCTCTATAGGTTCCGAACCTAGTGACAGTGGGAACGAGTTACTTCCTTCAGTGCGCATTTCCTGGCTCTTCCGTATGTTGATTGTGAGGCCATCGAGGGACGCCTCCCGCTGTAGGTCGTCTAGTTTGGCTTGCATGTCGACGTGATTGTGGCTGAGCAAACACAGGTCATCAGCGTAGTATAGGTCATCCAGATGTTCGGTTGACCCCCACTGTATACCGCGCTGCTTGCCGTCGTTTGTTCTATGCATTATGCCATCTAGTACGATGAGGAACAGCAAAGGTGAAAGGAGACAGCCCTGCCTTACTCCCCCGTGAACAGTGATGTCTTCGGAGATCAAGCCATTGTGCTCTACCTTGCAAGAGTATTTCCTGTAGATGGCCTTCAGGATGTCTCTAATCTTGGATGGAACACCAATCTCGTTAAGCCGGGACCAGATTCTGGACCATCGGACTGTGTCGAAAGCTTTTTCGAAATCGACGAAGGTAAGGTATACCTCTCATTGCTATTCTGATGCTTCCTCCACGATGATTCGGAGTGTAATAATCTGGTCCGTGCACGAACGATTTGGTCTAAAGCCTGCCTGTTCCTTCCGTAGCAGTGGTTCAACAGCCTTTAATAATCTGTCCAGCAGCACCTTGCAGAGGATCTTTGATGGTAGTGAGAGCAAAGTAATTCCTCTCCAATTACTGCACTATATTATTTATATACAAATATATTTATTTAAATTTCATTTTAAAACTATTATAAAAGGGGTACAATTGTAGGCTTAATTTCTTAGGTTTCTTCTATATCTGATCAATCTTTAATTTTTTTTAATATTTCATGGGAAATTAATCTCAAACTTCATTTAACCGAAAAAACTAGTTTAAAAGCAGGTCTGAAATGGTGCAGTGAAATGAGTGCTTAGAAATCCTAAATTTAATAATATGATACAGACAAGAAATACCGGTCGACAGTTTGGCTCCTTCAAAGTAGACCTGCCCCTATTAAATGAAGCGAAAGAGAAAGGCAGAAACGATTTTTATCGGCAGTTCTTTCATTTTGACGAGAATTGTATGACATTGATTCTTTTTAGAAATCGAAGAAGCGTGAAGCTGTAGAATGTACTTCCAAATGCTTGCTCAAATCACAAAACATGTTGCAGTTGGCATATACTTTAAATATTTATTTATTTAACGACTAACAATTATGGAATCGCATAGTTGGACGTGACATAATTGTTTCCTATCATAGCTATTAACCATTGTCTTAAGAAAAGAGTTGAATTGTTTAAATACACACTACAATGCTTAAATTAAAAAAAAGACGCGTGAAGAATACACTTTTTCAACATTATAAAATTAACACAAAAGTTTGTATACTTAAACCTACTTTACTTGATTAGCGTGGCGTAATAAACCTGAATTGTTGTGAAAACATTTATCTCACTGGGGTTAAAGAACCTAGTAAAGTGTACAGGGAAAGTTTACATATTAAGTGTATTAGATTAATATAAAATACATGCTGTTCCTCTGGTTTTAAACTATATTAGCAATACCTTGATTTTCTTAAAGAGGAGTAGATACAGATCTGCCATTTCCGCCTCTAATATTTATAATTCCACTAGCACCAACTATAAGGTTAATCAGATAAGTAACTTTATGAACTGTTATTATTACAAAAACTATACATTGTTGGGATTTATAAATCATTGCAGTCCTTCAGATTTTTTTTATGTTAAAAGCCGATAAACAAGCAGACGAGCCACCTGATGGTAAGTGGTCACCGTTGCCTATGGACATCAACAAGACCAAAGGTATCACATTGTCAAAGCATTGTCGGCCAAGAAATGAGAAGAAGGTAAGAAATAATGTACTGACTCTCAAGCCCTCAGCCGGAACACGACGAGTCGTTTGGCAGCTGACTCAAGCAGGAAGATGGTAGCTAGCCAGGCAGGCTTCACGGAAAGATAATAATACCACTAATTATATTAATGACTTAATAATAATACTAATAATATAATCTATAAGGCTGGCTTCTGTCGCGTCTTACGACCACCTTTTCTACCAGCATGGGATTGGGGGGAGCATTCTAAGCCGCTCCAATACGGCCGTTAGATTAACGCCAGATTTAACGCGATCAAGGATAAATATAACAACCATTATATATAGTTTCTGTTGAAAATAAAATCGTTTTCAGATTTTGAGTCTTGTATCTCTCACTCCAATTATGATTATTGTTTATAATAGCGGCTTATGCCGATTATGATTATTGTTTATAATATTGTTTATAAAGGATTGCATCTGAAAAACTCTATTAGCCACATATTGCTCACAAAATAAAAATTATGTACATAATAACATAATATTTAAAAAATCATTTACTTAAAATACTTTTCCATAATTTTATTTCAGAAAGGCACTTAACTCGTATAATGTAACATACCTACTAACATTTTTAGAAGGTATACTTTAGTTAAATTGAACTTGAGACAGAAGTGATTTATTAATGCGTTCAGCGTGTCTTTATTCCTTAGAGACGCGGCTAGACGACTTGTAATTTATGATCGAAACCGATAGTTGTAGTAACAATTTTTTAAAGAACATTAATATACTAGTAAGATCTTGTTACACATTATTAACAGTAAACTTACACTTCGTCACTACTTAGACTGGCAGTTCCCATAAGAAAAGGCTGGGTTTGTCAATGGAAAAGGGACGAGGGAACAGATACTTGTCGTCAGATTACGAAAGCATTCGACTGTGTGAATTGCAACCACTTGTAGAAAGTACTGAAGGAGATGGGAGTGCCGGTACATTTGATACAACTCATTAGATCTTTATACATATCAGGTCATGGGTCAGTAGAAGTCGGTATGGCACGGTCATCCGAGTTCGAGTTCCAAAAGAAGGTGCGACAAGATTGCGTTATCTCACCCATTCTTTTTATTATCTACAGTGAATACATAATGCTCAAAGCCTTAGAAGGATGGGACGGTGGTGTAACAGTAGGTGGTACAAAGATCTCAAATCTACGCTATGCAGATGATACCACCCTGCTCACAGCCACAGTGGATGAACTGGCAAAGCTGTTACAATGACTGGAGGTAGTAAATCGGGAAATGGGATTCAAAATAAACCAGGCTAAAACAAAACTCATAATCGTGGACAGAACCAACGCTTTGCAAAGAGACACCACTTTGAGCCATTATGACATCGTAGACAGTTTTATCTACCTTGGCTCCACTATATCTATCAAGGGCGGTCCTGAAAACGAGATCAGACAGGGCAAAATCACCAATGAGCCAACATAACAAGAAATGAATAGATCGGAATGTGCGCAAAAAGATGAAGGTGTACATTGTCAAACCGTTAGTTTTCCCAACTTTCTATATGGCTCTGAGCCTTGGACCCTGAAAGCAACAGCTAGAAAATGGCTTGATGCTTTCGGGATGTTTCGCTGGCGACGAATTCTACGAATTCCCTAGATAGCTCACAGAACAGACGTCTCGATTATCAATGAATTAAAGGTCAAACAGAGACTCTCTTGTTTATGTTTTTAGAGAATATTCCAATATTTTGGACATATCACTAGACAACCCGGCGATAATCTGGAGAAACTCATACTAACCGGAAAGTTCGACGGAAGAGATCTAGGGGTTGGACCACAAAGAGATGGACTGACCAGCCGACCATAAACATGGGCGGAAGTTAGTGTCCGATCATAGAAAATGGATCAGGACCATCACGATGCTCAGTAATGATCAAACGATTCAAGAAAGACGAGATATACAGTAACTGTTATAACATGGTGTAAAGCAACTCGTTAGGTCTATTAAGTAATCAAAATCAACTAGTGCTTATGACACTAATTGAAATTTATATAATTATCATCATTCACAAAATTCGTGAATCTGAGGAATGTGGAACAATAAAAATATTTATTTGTACTCATGTAAGTAGTTATAGTTTTTAGCATGTCTATCTTAGCTTTATCCTCAGTTTATCAGTTTTCCCCGCAACGACGGTCTCGCCGTGAACATAATTCAAGTAATTGGATCGAAATACCATTATGAAATACGAAAATCGTGATTCATTTTACAGTTAATAATCATCACATTCTTTTAGCATATAAAAATACTATAAGCATCACGTTGATTTTATTCGTTGTTTATTTTTATGTGAACCTTGCAGGTAGTTCTGTTATATGAATATCAAGCTCGAAAACTTGAACTATTTTGAATAATCAATAAATATGACATGAAAACAAAACTATTTGTGTTGTTACAATTAATAATTTGTTCATCTTAATTTCCTATTTAACCTACAATGGGAAGGTCGAAGATCTGCTTTGAAATTCTTTTTAATTTTGATGTTTTGACGGGAGTCACTCAATGTTGAGTTCTGGCGCATCCAAACGACTAACAGCGACTACTGTAATTCACAATACAGGTAGCACGGGAAGACTTTTTACCTACCGATAAGTGGCACTTCACACAAATGTGGCATCTCTTACTCTAAGCCAGAGGTTTTAGAGCCAAAGGATCAATTTCTACGTTATAAGGTTTTCGGTAGACTCCTTATGTACTTATTATTAAATAGTTGCAGTTTCTTATATATCAAAATATATCTTACCTTAGATTATTACTTAAATTTTAATATTTATAAAAACTATTACAAGGGGGAGTTTTCTATTTCATTTAGGTAATTCTTTATTGAATAAAAATAATTATGTAAGTAAATAAATACTATCTGTGTATTTCGTTCATGTGTACAAGTGTAATTAATGCTAAGGTGAGTTTATTATTTATTAAATGAATTTTTTTATTATAGTTATTGAACCTAAATAATTATTTTTTTAACTAATATTTTTCGTACATTTGTACAGACATATTCAAAATACTAATTTTAGTTTATGTCCTGACTACTTCATCTACAATTAGATATAACTATAATTTGTATATTTATGAATGTATATACTGGGCGATTATTAATGTCAATAATGATTATTCAAAGGAAGTGTTAATTATCCCAGTTAATAAAATAAATTAATTAAAAACTAGTAAACCGCCTTCGCTTCGCTTAAGAAAAACTACGCCGTACGCTTAGAAATAGCATCTACACTGTTTTAGGACTTTGCTTTCCTCGTTGTATGAAGTACAAATTACAATATTAAAATTAATATAACTTTTTTATTTATGGACGGATTGCGATAAAAAAACTTTAAATATTAAGTGATACTTACTACCATAAATTAGTGAAAACCAGAACGAAATCAGGTAAGCCGTTTTTGAGCTTAGTGCGAACAAACTCACAGACAAACAGACAAAAATTCTAATAACTGTTGTTTTGGGTTCTATTGCGTATTGTATTGGGTTCTAAGGCCTAATATAATTTTTTCTCAGATATCCTTCATGTACAGAAATTAATCTGTTAGAGTTTTATTATATGTATAAAGATAAATATTTTACTTATTCTCATACATTTTAATATTGTTATAAAGTAAATAGATATTGTAGTTTCCTACTATTTATAAATTACGAATTTATATTGGGCAGCTTCGTCACGTTACACTATGATACAGTTGTAGATCATGTGTATGAGGTGTAAATTGTTCATCAGTAAAATGAAATACAAACAGCTTGTTGTATGTATGTATACATCAGCTTTTAAGATGGTTTACGGTCAACAAAATTTACTGTTAAAGTAACACCAACGAGAATAGGGACAAATTAAATACGCCATATTTATGATTACATCCCACGATTTAACATATCATTGTAATAAAGATTACGTTAACTTCATTGCAGACTCGGCATTCATTTTAATAAGCAACATTCAAGAGTATCATGCTGTAGTAGAACAGAGTTCATATCTACGATAATTGAGTCCACGTACTGCTTTGTCAGAGTTCCACGCCTGAAACTCGGAGCTTGAATAGAATAGTAATGGGCGCTATACATTAATTTTCACTCAGTCAAAGTTATTAAATCACTTGCAATACGACTAAGATTTCCTTAGATGTGACATTATTAGAACTTTTCACACTAAACTAGTAACATTTAGCTCGATGATTAAACCATTTATGGCGTCTACTGGCGCGGTCCGAGAAGGCGTCGTGACTGGGGCAGTCAATCTCTCGACATGTAAACATCAAATTGACAAACTTTATAAATTTACTCGACTTATTCAGAGAAACTTACGCTGACATATAGCACCTGCACTGTTTTAGGACTGGCTTTTTCTCAATTTATGAATTAGAAATATATTAATTTGTAACATTTTTATTTATGGACGGATTGGAATAAAACGAACATTAAATATTAAGTGATGCATACTGCAATATATTAGTGAAAACCATAACGAAATCGATTAAGCTCTTTTTGCGATTGGCGCGCAAAAACGCACAGATAAACAAGTACAAATTCTAACAACTATAGTTATGGGTTTGTTGCGTTGATAAAGGCCCATAATAATATTTTCTAATATATCCATCATGTAAGAAAGCAACCAGTTAAAATTTATTCTATGTATAGGTTAATTGATTAATAATATGGCTTCCCCCAAAGCCTTTGGTTGCGCCCGCCTTGAATCAACCATATATTTATAAAGTTTACATATGTATATAAAGTTAGCACGTCATAGATATTTTAGGATTCCATACATATGCTACATAGAACATTGATAGCCTAGTGATCTGAACGTCGGTCGCCCGCACTAAATGGCCCGCAGACGGTTCGAATACGGCATGCGCCAATTAATTATTACTCGCTTCGATGAAGAAGAACATCGACAGTAAACCTGAGAATTCTCCATAATGTTCATAAAGGTGTGTGAAGTCTGCCTACCCGCACTGGGACAGCATGACGGACTATGACCATTTCATTGTGAGAAAAAAACCTAGACCACCTGTAGGACAGTTATGAATTGTAATAATATACTGCATAGTTTATTATCACATATATATTATACATGTATTTTTTTACAGACGCCCGAAGGAAGTCTGATGTTTAATCAAGACAAAAAATATGAAAGTTTTAATAATCATGTATATGTAATTAATAGTCCGGGGCCGCTAGTAAATATAGATCTAGATATGAATGTATTCTACAGAAAATACCGTATCATTGAGATTTATAAGTTGTAACTATTATCGACCGAACATTTTATATATCGCTGTCAGCTCAGATGTTTAGTAGACGTTTTTTATCAAGATTCCACATTTTGTGTATAACGTCTGCTGGTTGTCTGCATGGTTTACTAAATGCAACTCTTAAAATAGCTCGCTGGATGCGATCTTACTTTAAAAATTGGGAGCTGCAAGCTGCTCCCCGGGAAAACATGCAATATTTGAAATACTTTGAATTAAAGCTGTATATACCATAATAAGATTATTAGTTGCATGAAGGATTATATCTGAGGTATTCCGAAAAGGGGACTGTAAAAAATAACTTGTATATTACTTCTTTGTTGTTACTTTACTTGGTAATTTAAAATAAAGTGAATTGCACACAACCCTACAAATTGTGACAAAAGGCGCGGTTAGGAGTTGAAAAAGTAACGCATAGGGTTGTCAGATAAACTGTTTATAAGTACGAAATAAGAATAACAAACGGGAAATAAAAATGTGAGGATTTGTAAGGAGGCACGTAGTATACATAAAATTGAAAACTATTTCATAATTACAATTGGACGCTGGTAGCAGATTACTTAAACCAAACCACTGGTACTTATTTGTTTAGGTCCCGAAGATCTGACAATTCTGATGACGGATAATTACAAACCAAACAAACATTTTAATGCTTACTCTACTAAAGCCACATATACAAAATAGGTTTATGTTATACTATTTTCGAGTTTTGCAGCTTAACGCACCCCTTCTCGCTATCATATGTTATAAAAATTGTCCTTGTTAATCCCCAATAAGGGGCGATCGGGATAATTATAGGCATACGATAACCTGCCTATTTTCGAAAGTAATGGAGGGCGTAGTTAACACAGTTTCGGGAATATCAAAAGAGATAAATAACAGATTCGAACTTCTGTCTCAAGTCGAGTATTTTCTGGAGTAAGAGTGATGTTTAGTCGAGTTCAATCCCGTGAATACAGCTGCACGTTTACCATTAGGATAGCCTCATTTCTCATAACACTTCAGTTAACTAGTATCGGTATCAGGGTACTAGTGAAAGTATTGAAATTTCAAATATTGACGTTTCTGGTGTTGTACTCATTTAGAAATTCAGGCAAGTTGGCTTTTGTGAATCTTCTTTTGGGAGAGGGAGATTTTGAATGTTCAATGACCCAGGAATCAGTGAGAGGCTAGAATGCTTAAGGATTCTTCTTAGTCGTTGAATTCTTGGCAGAGCGGTCGTGGTCGTCAATATAGGATTGTGGTAGCCCGTATGACCATTCGTCGCCATTTCTCTCAGTGAACTGCCTTTTTTGTACATAGATGTAGTAGTATGTTCATCGCATCTCTAATTTGGTCGGTCCACCTCAATGATGATCTGTCGCGTCCTCTGGTGCCTTCAACTTTTCCTTGCACAACTAATCGTTCTATGGAGATACTGTTATCGGTCCTGGAAACGTGTCCACAGAAAGTGAGGATGCGAGTCCGTACTATAGAAAAAAGACGCTGCTTGATGCCGAGTTCTTCAAGAATGGATCTGTTGTTTCGAAATTCATTCCAAGACATTCTCAACATTCTCCTCCAGCACCGCATCTCGAGAGCATCTATCCTCTTCTTTTTTCACTTTCTCTAAGGGTACATGTCTCAGCAGCATAGAAAAATATGGGGAATACGAGCGCTCTCACTAGCTGGGTCTTAGTGCTATCTTCTGCAGCCTCTCCATTGCAGACCTAGATATGGCTATACGTCGTTTAATTTCGTCGATGCAACCACCGCTATTCGAAATCAACGCTCCTAAATAGACATATGATTGGACCACTTGATAGTTTGCGATTTGCGTAATATCTGGCGAGTTGTTGTTGATACGGTTGACAATCATAACGTTCGTCTTGGTTCGGTTGATTTTGAGGCCAAAATTGAGGTTGACACTTTCCATCCTGCCAAGGAGTTTTCCATGTGGCTGATACTAGTTGCAAACAAGGTGGTATCGTCCGCATATCACAAGTTAGATATTTTCAAAGCACCAATCGCGACTCCGTCTGCCCAGTTTTCAAGGGTAGGCCCATTATTTATTCTGTATACATATATGTTGAACAGTAGAGGGGAGATAATGCTACCTTGACGTACGCCAGCACTGGGATGAAAGTGTTTAGACATCTTGTCGTACGTTTTAACGGATGCTGTATCAACTTCGTATAGACGCCTGAGTACAAGATGTTTTGGTGTGCCCATTTTCAGCAGAGTATCCCATAGTTTAGGCCATTTCACCGAATCGAAAGCCTTTGAGAAATCTACAAAACAGATATATGTTGCCTTATTGTACTCACGGGCCTTCCCAATTATTTGTCGCACTATGAGTATCTGCTCTCTGGTACCTTTACCTTTAACAACCCAGCTTGCTCAGGCGCTATCCCCTTAGCTAGGTAGGATTTGAGGCTCTCATTTATTATATGCAGCAGTATTTTACTTGCGTGTGGTATAAGAACGATGAGGCGATAGTTGCTGCAAACTTTTGTACAACCTTTTTTAAGAAGCGGGATGAAGACGCTGTGGGTCCATTCCTGCGGCCAGTTTGCTGTTTGCCATATCTTGTTACATAGCAGATAGAAGATTTAGACACCATTTTCACCCAACGCTTTTATCGTTTCGATAGGAATTGAATCCTTTCCTATGGCTTTTCCATTCTTTAAGTGTTTTATAGCCGCCCTAATTTCGTCCTTTAGCATGTTCGGCTCCTTTTCTTCATCCGTAGGTTCTGTTGGTGTAAAACATTGCGTTTTTGGTTCTTGAAATAGTAACTGGCAGTAATTTTTCCAAGTTTCAAATATAACTTCTATCTACGTAAACGTTTGACCATGAGATTTCTCTATAGCCCATGTTTTGGCAGGGAGAGATCGGGTTAAAATTTATATTTTTTTATGAAGGTCTCTTGACTCATGCTTATTTGCATGGGTTCTGTTCTGAAGTCGGGTGTTGAGGTCTCTTCTGCATACGGTTTGTATGTGTGCAAATTTCTACTTTAATTCTTTCAAATCAGTTCCAACAGCTTTCATATCTCTTCTTTCCTTTACAAGAGCAAGAGTAATATCGCTCATCCAATGCTGCTTTTTACGAGTGCCTAATGGACGTACAGCTTGTTTAGCAGCGCAAATAATGAAATTTTTCGCTCGATGCCACATTTCATCCGGGCATTCGTTTTGATCGACAGTTGCCCGTATATCTCAATTTGTTTTCTATTGCAGCTATAAACTTTGAGTTATGTTTTATTTCGAGCCTACATTGATAGTCAAGCTTTAGGACAGCTCTTAGTTTAAACTGGATTTTGGATACAAGGAGTTGATGGTCTGTTCCACAATCAGCTCCTGGTAACGTGTGGGTGTTTTGGATAGATATTTTCCATCGCGACCTAATCAAAATGTAGTCGATTTGGTTTCTGTAATTACCATTGGGTGATATCCAGGTGTAAAGTCTCCGGAGGTGGTTTTGATAAAAATTGTTCGATATCACTAGGTTGTTATCGGCTGCAAACTGCAATTCGTTCTCCTCTTTCATTATGAAGTCCTAGACCAAATTTCCAAACACAAGGACTATTCAAATGAGAATCAATACCTATTTTGGCGTTGAAGTCTCTCGTAATAAGAAGTAAATTGATTTGTGGTATTTTTGACATGGAATTCTCTAGATCTGTGTAGAACAATTAAATATCTGCGTTACATGCGGCACTAATTGGTGCATAAACCTGTATAATATTAAAATTGACTGGAAGTGCTTTAAGTCTGATACTTATAGTTCTGTCGCTAACAGGCTCATACCCCAACACACAGTTCTTTGAATTTTTCGGAACAATGAAAGCAACCCCATTTTTGCTACTTTCGTTATTACCTGAGAAGTAGACGATGTTAGTTTCAGTTAACAAGTGACCATTGCCCTTCCAGTGTGCTCGCTTATACCACAGATGTTAATATTACATCGATGAAGCTTATCTTCAAGAATTTTGAGCTTTTTTTTCAAACGCGTACATTCCAAGTGCCTTTTTTCTGTATTTTACGCATTTTTACACATGTTCCATTAGTATAATTTTCGTGGGGCGCCGGGGTTCCTACACCCACATGGCCAATAACCAATTTCCCACCATCTGTCCCGGACACAGTATGGCGCTGGTTGCTAAGTGGATCGCATGGCCACGTTATCACATTTTTACATCCTTCCATGACGACTTTCTTTGAAAATAGTAAAGTGGTTTCCCCTTGCCTTCTATACCAAACATTTTTGGAGCAATTTAGATCTCCAAGGCTGCTGTAACCTCTTCCAGTCAGTTTCCCGAATGGGTATGTAATGAATATACCGGCATTGGTCTGTCGCCAGTACCTCGTCCGTTGCCCAGCATCATCACATAATTAGCTGAAGAATGGAGTTCACTCAACAAGGAATGGTCTCATGTAGACACTACACGTTCCAATTTTCACAGTCTAACGATCGAAACAATGAAAAAATGTTGGTACATACAACTACATACAATGTCCATATGTTGTCCATACGGATCTCTACAGATTGTACATAACTGTCCGAGGTAAGATTAATACTTACTTGCCACTTGGCAACCGTTTCCCTATTAAATTTGCATTGCGTAACGTAACGTCGCGAGGTCAATTAACCTTGGAATCACTCTGTGAACGATATATTAGGCTCGCTACGTCTATAACTGAATCTCAAAACTTTTATCATACAAATCTTATTACTAGCAAATACGTAGTAAAATAAGGAGGTAAAGCAATAAACTGAAGCTTTTAGCGATGAATATTTTAGATATGAGTTAATATAATATTACCGGCAAATTGCAAGTATCTGAAAAATTCGGGTTCTGTTCTTTTAAAGCGACTTCTTAATATAAAAGACAAAATATCTTTGTATCTGTGTATTTAGCATTTTGTTTAGATATAGTATAAATAAATGACTATTTTACTAAATTTAGTCACTTGATAAATAAAGGAGTTAAATGTCTGAGTAAATTCATGCACGTACATCGAATTTTTCGAAATCAATTCATTTGTTTGTTTATTTCAGTGAAGGAAAACATTGTGAGAAAATCTGCGTTATAATATTTTTTGTTTTACTTTACTTTTGGCCGGAAATGCGTCGGTAATGCCTTCAATGTTTTTGATGTGTACAGGCGGCTGTGATCGCTAATCATTAGGTGGACTTTCTGCTTCTTTACATAAAAAAGTCGACCAGCTTCTCGTATTAATTTATGTCCATAATTTACCACTGATCAAGTAGAAATATTTTTATTGAAAAAAATTTAGCGCCTATCCCTAAAACTCCTCTAAATTTTATATATTTGCTTGCTTAAATATTTATCTTATTACCTGCTTACTTAGATCGTTGAAATTTTATGACGTTAAACATTCTTTGTCTACTTGTTGAAATCACTAAGTATTTATGATGCTTCTCGCAATCTTAGCCCATGTTTCAGTTATGATTAATTGTTTAAAAGAAAAGCTACCCATTTCAACATAAATCATAATTCTATTATTATTCTACTATCTATCTATCAGCCTTTCATAGTCTGGACATAGGCTTTCCCTAATTGGCGTCTTTCCGACCGGTCCTGGTACCACTGGATCCCATCGTTTTCTTCAGGTTATCAATCAATCTGGTCGGGGGCCCATCTGTGCTCTTTTTACAAAGGCATGGACGCCATGCGAGGACTTTTCTTTCCCATCAGTTATCAGTCCATCGAACGCTGTACCCTGCACTTTGCCACTTCAGCCGGATAATTCTGCGAGCTGTACGGTAATGTTTGATCTTCTACGAATTTTATCGTTATGAATCTTGTCTCGTTGCTATATACTTAAAATAACTCTCTTCATAGCTCGCTTAATGATTTTGAGCTTTCGGATGAGACCAGCAGAAGTAAAAAAACAAAAAATAATTGTACGTGTCAATAACTTCGAGAGCAGCACCGACAAAAACAGGTATAGGTGTAATATGAATATTAAACGTGAATTTTTTCTGGTCCCTGTTTATATTAAAACCTATCCATTGTAAGGCGTCGTTCAAGTCTCTTAACATGGTACTGAGATCCTCCAACCTCCAACGTTTCCGCTAGGTTCACTATAATGTCGACAAATCTAAAATGTGTTAGGTGTTCGTAGTTGATATTGATGCCTAATTCTATTATTACTAACACGGTTTAATTTGTGTTTATTTAATGATATCAGAAGTGGATGGTTGTTTTTGTAGAAAAATAATTCAATAAAATTATTATCTACCTACGATAATCACATTGTGGAATGTGTAAAAAAATAACATTGAAATATTTATATTATCATAAATCATGGATTTAAGACTTACATTTCCATAAGCTTCAAGATATATTTCATTTGTTGATCTTTAACTAAAAGATTAACCATAATTGATTAGTGAATTTCACCCATGAATGAAGACAGACAGAATATACTAAAATTAGCAATTTTGAACGACAATTCATCATTGTCAACTGGTTTCGTCGCGCGTACTAAAGAAGAACTAAAAATAAATTGGGTTCACGAACTCATATAAATACCTACGTAAGAAAAATCATCTCGTAATTGGTAGTACAAACATGCTAGCGTTTCGCCCTTTATGATTAAAGTACTCGCAACCATTGGCAATTTCATCGGGTGCAGTGTTTTCTACGAAATACGTAATAGCAAATCCATGGTCTGGTGACCAGAATAACGTATAATTTTTTTGATTCCACTTTGATACCTTAAAGTCCATTTCGGCTCTTTGCAGCTTTCTCTGCCTCAGCGACGTTATCTTAATTTTAAAATTAATAAAAATAATAAATAATATCCACCTGCATCGAACAGGTATATAAGCACATTGTCGTGGTAATGAGATAAGATTAACGTAGATGGTCGACGCTTGAAGTCATCTCCATTCTGATCTAAAGAGGTCACCTTGCTTTCTATCAATTCAGATCTTTGCTCTTGTACAAAATCATAAATTTTTGGATGAACAAGTAACACGATTATTCCTCAATTTATTATTGCTGTGCCATTGATAATTTAATTTTAAACTTTCAAATTGATGTATTCAGAGTCACTTCGCTGAACATAACAATTATTATTTGTCTGACGCTGATTTTACGGGATCTACACACTTTGGTGTCATGGTGTGTGTTGATTGAGAGCATTCGCAGTTGTGCAATGATTTTGGATGATAACACTGCAATCAGATCAGAAAATCAATACAAAGTTGGTTTATAATAAACGATTAACGATTAATTGCATAAATAAATAAACGTCGTCATGGTAAGCGGCTACAAGAATCTGTGAACGAAGTATAAATGTGTGAGTACTCCAAAGTGCGAACCGTTGTCCGCACATAATCCTAGTCCTATGAATTTGTTTCGGCTGGCATGAAAGATTGATAGACAAATGAGATATTACGTATAAAGAAGATTCGAGAAAAAACATCTGTCTATCTCATCTATACATATCGGGAATCTAACTAGGGGCCATTCGTATCACAAGCAGTATCTTTACAAGTGAGTTACAGGGTTCATTGTATAAATTGTCATGTAGTCATTTAATTTGGCAAAGTTACAGGAAATGCACTTGCGGTGTTCTAAAGAGCTTGTTACCGTAGGAATTTGTGGCATTTCATTAGTGACATATTATTTATCTAAGCCACACAGCCACAGAATAGGATTAAAAAGCGGCAACAAACTTTGTAAAGCGATATGTTCTGTACGATCGGTAACTAAAAAGCCAGTATAATTAAATACTATTAAATTTTAAAATTAAATTTAAATTAAATATTATTAAAAGGCCAGTAGTAGCCTATTGGAGCTACACCATATCTTATGTAACTACCCATAATTTTTAATCAAATTATGTACGTAAACAATATGTGTATTAAAATAAAAATAACTGCTAATTGCGTAGAAATCCTAAAAAAGCTGTACACTGCAGTTTAAAAACTAACTTTACCCATAACGTCTGTTGTTGTTTGTAAAAATTGTATCTCATTTTGTGGCCATAACTACTTAGGAATGCGAAAAACGTAGTGGATTGAACGGCATTACTTGTACTCTTTAGGAAACTGTCTATAAAAGAAGTTACGTGCAGAAATAACTTGAACATAACATCATAATAAGTATGAGTATACTAAAAATTTTACTATTTAAGCTAACTTATATAACCATAATTAAATTAACGACATTGGTAGAAAGTTGAAGGGTTATTATTGATGTTAATTATATTCTTATTGTAAATTATTCCATATATTTTACTAGCTGCTCACCTCAACTTCGTTCGGCTTGGAAAATTATACTATACATATATAAACATAATATATAGGCTACGCCCATTCGGTATTGTGTGTTTTAAAAATGTTAAAATATTTTTTCAGATAGGCCGCGTTGTTTCAGAGATTAGTTTACGCATATACATAAACTCCCTAAATTTTCGTATAATATTAGCGTATATTATACACCATAATACTGGATAAGTCATGTCACAAGATATTTAGTTATCTATACATATAATAAAATTCTAACTGGTCGTTTTCTGTACATGAAGGATATATATAAGAAAAACGATTAGAAACCTTTATTAACAGAAAAACACCCAAAACAATTGTTGTTGTTGGAATTTTTGTCTGTTTGCCTGTGTGTTTCTTCGCGCTAATTTTAGAAACGGATTCATCGATTTCGATATGGGTTTCGCTAATGTATTGCGGGAAGCATCTCTTATATATTTAAAATACGTTTCATTGTAATCCGTCCATAAAGAAAAAAAATTAAAATTAATAAAAATATTTCTAATTCACAGAACGAGAAAAACCCAGTCCTAAAACAATGCAGGTGCTATTCCCAAGCGGAAGGCCTAGTTTTTCTGAAGGAAAGCGACGGTGGTTTGCTAGTTACACATATAAAGGTGATCTGATCGCCTAATAGCGTTTTCTTCAAATATTTTAACAATTAGATAAAGGCACACACCAAATAAGCACACCTGATCGGGTGATCACACTCATCACGCGACATTGCTTCCTCTTCGTATCTTCGTTGATTCTCCTTGTAACAGGCTGATCGTAGTTCGTATCGAGCCTTAATCACTTGTGATTTAGTAAATCAAGTAAGAAGTATGTATATAGCAGGAGGTAAGGGATGTCAAGATTTATCTATCTTTAAGTCCTAGCCTGCTATTCGGATACACCATAGCTTGCTGAACTCTGTACCACCGTTTCAATTCCGTGGTACTAATATATAATAGTAGGGTTTTTAATTGCCTGTCTAGCTACCACACTTCACAAGAATCTGCCTTTAAATGTATTTTACGACTTTGGGTTGAAGTATTTGAAAGTTGTTATTTACTAGTTTGTGAACTATATATTAATAAAAAAACAAATACTTACAGTGGTGCCCTTCTTCCTTGTAGTGATGTTGTAATTATGTGAAATGACCCGAACTGGGTCAGCCCCGTCAGCAGCGGCGACGATTGCGGGGCCAAGAACATCGATATGGCGAGCTTGTCGCTCCGTTCTCCCCTGGAATAACCACATGTTGCACAGACTATCTCGAATCCACAACTGAAACAAGGAAAATATACGGAATGTTTAAATAAAACTCTTTATTTCTCTTGGCGCAAACAACGAAAACATTTATCCACGAGAATGATTCAATGATTAGTTAATTACGATTTAAATAGAAGGATTTGGAACTGCAATAAATATATCTCAATTTAATGTGTTAAAAATTATTTTATATGTAACTAGCGGTTCGCTCCGACTTCGTTCGGGTCGAAAATATATATTTACATGATGTATAACTTATGTCTATCCGGAATAGTGTACCTTTCAAATGATAAAAGAACTTTACAAACGGGTGCCGTGGTTCCGCAGGTTAAACCCTGCATACAAACAAACTCACATAATTAATTAGCATTGTTTATAATATCAGTATATATGTGTAACGTATATACGTTGGTTAAGTATATAGTTTGTAACCTGTAGAGTTTGTCGGTTATAATGCAAACTCAGATTATAAAAATTAAATCAGACTCTTGTTCAGAATGCAAAGTTATAAAGGATTCTTATTTTGTTTTTTTTTTGATTTCAAGGCCTAGCTAAAAAGTAGACTGGCCACTTGATGTTAAACAGTCACCGTAACCTATGTATATGCGAGCTCTTTTTACGCCTTTCTTGAAAAACCCCATGTCGTCGCTCCGAGAAGACTTCCGAAAGAAACTCATTTCACAGTTTACACGTACGCGGTAGAAAAGATCGCAAAATCGGACCGTTTACGATCACCATGAGTCCAGGTGACGTGGGTCGAATTTCAATCTTCAGCGCGTAGTATTACCCTGGAAAGGTCGGAACAGCACGGTTTCTTGAAACTAGGGTGCCATGACAAAAGAGATTTTTGTAACGGTAAACGCGCAAACTTATGTCTTTCAGGATTTGAACTCAATTAAGTTTAGTTCACCCCATTCGGAGACCCGCTCCAGATGATTCTCGACTAGTTAACTAGTAGTTCGCTCTAGCTTCGCTTTGAAAATCATTATAACCAATATTTTAACAAAAAATCCCACTTCTACTCCTGACCGAAATTATAAATGACATTCAAACCCAATCCCTATGAGTGAAAAGATTTCATCTTCTATTTTCGTCCTTAGGGATGGTAATTTTTCTTGAAATTTAAATAGAACCAAACGGGAAGTATACCCATGGAACAAAGAAGGAATTTTCCATAGATCGTTTAATAAATGACGGAGTTCTGAATTAACACAAAAAAAGTACAGGCAAATTGAGAACCTTTGCCTTTTTTGAAGTCTGTTAATAAAATAGTATGCGCACAGTTTTATAAATTTAATGTTTATTATATTTTAATTTTACGGGTCTGTTTTCCGAGTTCTATGACTTGAAAACGTTGGTTTGTTGCAATAGCTAGAAATAGCATCTACTATTTACAAAGGAATATTGTACAAAGAGGTGGTTTTGATATTAACTCCCCTTTTTGATTTAGAGTCAACACTCTTTTTAGTTCTGTTATGGTACAGTGGTCTATTGGTTGCAGAGCGTATAAATAAGAAGTTCGGAGTTTATAGCAAATACTAAGTATATTTAACTGATTTACACAAACTTGATATAAATCATTAGAACTATTTAAAGTATTCGGAACAATGGTAAAATATGGTTAATAGAGAGCACGAGATGCCACAACGGTGGTTAACTACGTACTGCCTTAAAAGAGACAGTTAAATGTATTTAAATATAACATAGAATATGAAAAATGCTGATTTGTTCGATTGCGTTGTACTGAAACATACTCCCACGCCTGAGATGAGGATGAATCTAAACAGCATTACGATTAATTTAATACAATATTATGCAATTAAATTAATAATAAATCTATTTATAATTTAAGCAACTACAAAGTAAGCTGTAATCTTAATGATATACATGAGCATCTTATTCCTATACGTATATGAGTAAAAAAGTAATAGTAAAATGTCAAAATGTAATAGGTAAAAAGTTATAAATGTTAAATGATTATTCATAGCAAAATAGTTGTTGTTAATGTTAAACTAAAGAGTCTTCAACCATCACTCGTCTACGCGGAATCGGTGACGTTTGTTTGTTTTTAAACGCAGCGACACAACGTTTCACACTAGGCCACCGTCTAGCAAAATTTTGTAAACGAACCCGGACACTGTTGTTGGTCTCGTTTGACCGTAACTCATTAACACTGAGCTGACGATATACCTCACTATAAACTGGGGTGGGTAGCGATGGTTCTGCTTTGCATCTATCGGTCTGATGACCGTGACCTTCCTCACGGCGACGCGGAAGAGAAGCATCGACCACTCCTCCAACACCATATTGCTACCATGATTAACGCTATGGCCAGCAACACGTATGTAGTTATGTAGTGATGAATATCATCATGCATCGATATTCATTAACTTCTGCTTTATTCGACTTTAGGCTTTCTAGTTGGTCGGCGACGACAATTAAAGACGTATTCAACTGTTGGTTCTCCGATAAATTTTCTGTTTCTGGCATTTTTAGGTCTACTAGATGGTTAATTTGATCAAGCTCTAGTAATAAAATAATTGGTGAGTAATTTAAGTGATTAGATTGTAGTTGCAATGAATGTAGAGTAAAATCTTTGCCTTTGACAATACAATTGTGATCAATGCTGATGACCCCTGTCGACTTAGATGTTTCACAGTGATTATATCATTGCAAATTACTTTAATAGAGTAATTATCACAACAAAAGTATATGTATTGTGACGGCGAGGGTAATTTCATCCATCTATTTACATATGTCGATTTTTCAATTTTGCATGTTGTATGGTTTCGTTCGTTTTTGACACAAAAACACTCATCTTTTTCTAGGCTCATTATAGGTTTCAATAGCTGACACAGGTAAACTTCTTTACGATATAAACATGCTTTGAATTCGTTGATGCTTGCGAGAAAATATGTGATTTGCTTGAAATTCACGGCAATGTATTCAGATATGGGAACTATAGTGACCATGCCAATGTTCATTTGTTGGGGTATTGGCAGAACCTTATATAACCGGTAGCTTTCTCTACTAACAAAAGGAAATGTTACCTCAAATATAATATATTTATTCGTCACCCCAGCTTTGACTTTTATCAATTGATAGATATATTGAAAATCTGAATTAATATTCGTGATCGGTAGAGTAACATCCCTTGGCATCTGCCCATAAATTATTCGTACCTCATTCTTTAACTGCTCTGGTTTCAGTACATGAACGCTAACTTGACCATGGTAAATATCAGTGATTGTATCTAAAAACGCATCTTGTAGTCTATGTAAGCCCTGTAGTAAACCGCTTCCAACCATTGCAGAGAGGGTAAAATCTTGTACGGACAACATATTTTGAATTTTCTGTTGAACTGTATTGGTATTTCTTTGTAATTCATTCAATTTTTTGTTGATAAATTTGTATTATTTATCAACAAATTTCTTCATCTTTTTCATCAAAGCAAATTCGATTTCTACTACTGATGTCTGGTTTTTCCACAAATCGGACAATGCCTCTCAATGCGTCTTATTATTTCAATATCTTTAGTATATTGTTCTGCTAAACGGGAGTCTAATACGCCGAAGAGATCATTCACAAGATATCCGATGCCATTAATAAGACCTCTGCGCCGGCGTCTGGCGTGAACGTCAAAATGCTGAATCAATAAAAATTCATTGTAGTATTCCAGTTCTTCTAATTCGCTATGCAATTGTAAAATTATCATATGACAATGGGAATGGTTTTCAATGGTAGTGCTTAGTTTATTTAAATATGCTGAAATTTAACTATAAGATTTAATGGCATCCTAGTAGGGTTCCATGTCATAATAAAGAACTAGATTCCACTTGTCTCTGATCAGCTGAACATTAGTTACAGGCTCAAAATAAAAGGTCTGGTTTGTTGATAATTCTTTTAGATGATAAATAGCATTGGCTGGTAATAATAATATCATAAATAGTAACAAAGTGGTGATTACGATCACAAATGTCGACCTGTTAAGTTTAGTTACTTCTCATTTTTCTTTTCTTTTTCCGGTTTCTCGTCTTTTCAGGCTTGGAAGAGTAGCAGCCGATTGCGAACGATGGCTGCATCGACCACTCCTCCAATACCATGCTGCTGCCACGATTTTGAATAACCTGCAGGCACTCCTTAGTTACGTCATGCAATATTTTGATCATGCCAGATGATTCTTGTTGTACGTTCGAGAGTCCTAGCAAGATATTAATGTCTGAAGTAAATATCAGTTCCTTGTACCATATAAATGGTTCAGTATATCCCAACATACTTCATAGTTATCGGAATTAATCTGAAGGTGGTGAGTTCTGCGTCTCCTGTTATTTTGCTCTTTAAAAATTGCATTTTCTGCGCATTAGGTAAGGATGGGTTCTTATGGATGGTCTCGTTGAATAAATCTTTGAAAGAAACCCATTGGATAACTCCCACTGAATACCGGAATATTCATTTGTGGCGTGGAATTTTCCCGATGAGACACAAACCACATCTTGATATTGATGATTTTCTTCAAGTCGTTATAGATCCTCTCATACTGATTGAATTCTTTTTGGTAACACCTGTCTTCTCCATCACTCTCATTGTCTATTTCCCAATGTAGACTAACAACAGTACTCCACCGAGCTTGGATAGATTTTAAGGTGTCTTCAAATTCCTACTTGTTCTCTAGCTGGTCGACTTCTAGCATTCACCGTTCGCATGAATGCCCTGAAGTTAATGGTTCGTTTTTTAATTAATTCATCTAGTTTGCTGTAAGCACCAGACGAGGTATCAAACCGCTGCTGGCCAATTCCATAATTGAAAGAAGTGCCTGATTGATTTCTCTCCAAGACCTTTTAGATCTGGCTGCCTTCTTGAGAAATGTGCTGCTCCGGTTTACTTAAAATCTGTTTCCTCCCTAACTGATCAATGATTTTCATAATTAAGTCTTATTAATGGTCAAATAAAGCTCTTCCGTGATTTCAAAACAATTATTGGTAAAATACACATGGTCAAGATTAGTATGTTCAAGAAGTTTCCTATGGTTACGCTCGAACTCCTTCCAATAATCCTCTAACGTGATCAACTTCCGCTTACAATAATCCATGGTTTTCCGATCAGCCCCATCTCTGTTAAAGTTGGTTAAAAGTTTAGCCAAATTTCGCTTATTTCAATTTGGTTAGCGTATAAAACCTCTATTTCAATAGTAATAGAGAATATAAATAATAAATGGTTTGATCTCACCCGGGTATCGCCTTACGAAGATATTATGTATCCGATTCACTGCAATCCAGTTGTATGCACTGATCTCTATACCCACTGTTTTTTTTGTTTTTCGAAAACACGAAACACCACTATATTGTCCTGTAATTCACGTCCCGAAAATCCCGAATATCCGGCTCGAAGGACCAATGTAAAAAGTGTGGTGTTGATACTAACTCCCCTTTTTGGTTTGAAGTCAACCCCCTTTTTAGTTCTGTTATGGTAGAGCGGTTTATTGGTTGCAGAGCGTATAAATAAGAAGTCCGGAGTTTAAAGCAAATACTAAGTATATTTAACTGATTTACACAAACTTCATATAAATCCTTAGAACTATTTAAAGTATACGCAACAATGGTAAAATATGGTTAATAGCGAGCACGAGATGCCACAACGGTGGTTAGCTACGTACTGCCTTAAAAGAGACAATTAAATGTATTTAAGTATAAAATTTAATATGAAAAATGCTGATTTGTTCGATTGCGTTGAACTCGATCAATTATTGTTTTGATTTCTACATCAACAACAAAGCTTGCCCACATTAAAATTGTTGGACAATATTGAATGGTCGGCTTTACCGTTTAATATTAGGTACTTCGTTTTATAAATTATGTATTCATCAAAATCGGTTACACTTTAGTGCCTTCCATGATAATTTAATCCATTACTAAAGATAATTTATCTACCACATCGAAAGATAATAATAGATAATTATGATAGATTGTATAATGGGAGCATATTATGGAACACACTTTGTAGGTACATAGGCTTGCCATTCCCATTTATGTTCACATAATTATTTCAAAAGTTGTAAATAGTACTTTGTCAACTGCTAATAGAATATTTCTAGAAAAATTGAGTGTACGTAATGCTTATGTGTTATAGTTCTGGAAGAATTTAGCTCAACAAACAGTCAGATCACTGTGCGTGTAAGCTAGGTTTTCGCAAGCAAATCACGAAATATTACCGTCGAAAATCCCATAGTTTATTTATTGTATATAGGTCGATGAAAACACTTGACCGTCTCGTGAGGTTAAAATAATGTTAATAATATTTACATTCTACATGTACTCACCCGGCAATGGTTTCACAAATGAATAATTAGTGAAAAAAGGTGAAAACTTGAAAACCAATCATCCGGTTATCTTTCGATAGAGACATGTGGACGCTTCCGGACATCAAAATAATGTACAGGGTATTTACTTTTGGAACTATGTCCGGAAATAAGATATGAGTCAGTACAAGTGAAACTTGGGAAAACCAATCTATTGCCGATCTGTCGGAGACATTTGGATAGACGACTGTTCACTATTGATGGCTTCATGTTCAAACATGAGGGTATTCAACATTAACCCTCTTGTGTATAGCTCACATAATATCAGAAATTGTATCAATACATAAAAAGTTTTAAATTACGTTGCTGGTTTTAAACACGAGATGTTTCGAAGTCATAATTTTTCTGTGTGATTAATGAATCCATGGGCAAGCACATCTTATTAGTTAAGTAAATATACTACAAAACTTTTAAAAGGTTTATTTACAATAACTGGAAGTAATAAAAATACTTAGGATTTCAACTTTAAAGTCCTATGCAGTCCTAGTTTATTATTGGAATAATAGCGGCAATGTTCCAGATGTATTATTAAGAAAAGTTTGTTTGTTTCCTAAAGCGAATGTAGGTTCTCTGATTAATTGAAAAATGTGAGAAGGGTTCAAGTTAAATAAATTATTATTAATAATATTTTTAAGTTAATATATTACTATTTATTTTCGCGCATTCAACATTAAAATGAAATCCTGTATCCGTTTAAAATTCTAGTATACAATCCAACGTTGCTGACGAGATCCAGCTGTAACTCAGTGTCTCGAAGGAATTCCCTTGTTCTTACTAGTTATTTCAACTTTTACTTTGTCTACATTAACTGCAACTCATACATATAATTTATTTTCTTGATATCTACTGCATCCTAACTTTATTTTTAATGATAAACGAGCAGATGAGACAACTGACCGAATGAATCAAAATTTTATTCGATGTTGGTTTTTACAAACACTTCCCAAAAGTGAATCTACGCCTTCGCTTCAAAAAATTACTATCACGAGTGGTCCCGGAAGAAAAAGCAGCAAAAACTACCAACGGATTTTTCCTACTTACAATTACAGTAACAACCACCTCCGCTGTACTACATAACTATATATTAAACTCATGTCGAAGCAGTCTTGCCTTTAAAGAAATCATCTAGTTTTAATAACCTTTCTTCATAAGAATCTGTTTGGAGATATTTTTTAATTTTACAATATGACATCTACCCATGAAAGAGCCATCAGTTTTGCTAAGTCTGAAATTTGGTAAAACAGAACACCACCTAGCACCTTATCATACCTCGTTAAACGGGGTAGTTTATAGCTTGTCGGTCTCCTACAGAGGGGAATTTTAAACCCTTAGATCCCAAAAAAGCTTGAAATAAGTTTTATTACTTCCCTTTATTCTGAATTGCAAAAATATGTATCATAACGATTCATATTTCTATATCAATATATCCATTTCAGTGTATGTACGAACGTGTACGTGTATTGTTCAGTACATGAACGCATGTGATGGATTCTCGACCACCAAGCTCATAAATGCAAGCTTAAAGCCATGGTCCCGATTGTATCGACACATCAACAACAAAGAGTAAGTAAAAGACCTGGACCTGCTCTTAGATGATCTACTCGGAAAACGGATAAACGCATACATATACTGGCGCCCGAAAACTCTGCGCGGTGTCCCAAGCCGTTAGTCACGCATGTCAATAAGTTGCTTAAGATCAGGTATATTCATTTAAATATAGATGACAGTACAGTCGACGGTTATTATACAAGACCAATAAGAATATCTTGGTGCAAACTGAGGAGAAAGAAATAATTCTGTGCCTGAAGTCGACACCTTCTGGAGCGATTCTCAGAATGGAGTATATAATATTTAGTCCTATTTCACTCAACTGACAATGACAACTCGACTTGACGATGATTTCAAGTCCATAGATTGTATAGAAAACGTCGAATCGAGAAAAAAGGGACAAATTTGTTTTTATGTTATTTAATGCTTTTTGTGTTATTTAATCCTTGAAAAAAATCCCACCTGATGGTAATTGGTGATAAAGTCAATTGATGATGTTCAAAATTATGTTAACATTTATAACTTAAGTACTTTGTATCGATTGACTTTATATGCCTATAATTGTCATTAAATTAAAATAACTAAATGTTATTTTTAATGGAGTTTTGAATGCTTGCGTGTATTGAAGAGCGTCTTCACAGGTTGAACTATCGACCGATGCGCCAAGCTATATCAATTGAATAGTGTATAAGCGCTGTTAGGAAAGCTTTTATTCTAATTCACTCTTTTTATTTAGTTGAATATTCCGTCGAGGTTGTCAATCAAGTGTCTCATATCTATGACATCAACAGTCCATTTCTTCTCATGGGGATACTATGGAAAATATTAACATGCAACATAATTTTTGACCTAATGAATATCGTATATTAACAAAGAAAATGAATAAAATACCGTTACATTCGTAATTGTTTATATTTGCGGTACTTAATTGTACTATGGAAATTATGATAACAGCATTGACTTCTTATTCAAAGTTAAGTGGAAAAGTAAACCGTTGGTCTAGTGACCGTCGGTCTCCCACAGTTCCAATTTCAAATTATATGCGTATTACAAATTAATTGTCACTTGTTTTGGTGAAGGAAACCATCGTTAGGGAGCCTAAATACCAGAGAACTTGCCATAATCGTCTAATATGTTTATTATAATGCTCTGTGAAGTTTGCCAACTCGCATTTGGCCAAAGTGGCGGATTTTAGCCTTAACCTGTCTCGTGTCAGAGAAGAGCTGAGTAGTAGTGGGACAATTATAGGTTGTAACGATGATGTAAAAAAATGTATATAATGTGACCATATTAAAATTTATAGATACCGATGATTCCAGAATGGGTCTATCTATATGTATAAAGGCAGACTTGTCGCGAATAATTATTCCGTGTTGTCGACATATCGCAAAATTAGTACTTTTTAGTATTGCACATTAAGGGAAATAAAACTTCATGCCATCATCATTAGCATAAGGTCTTTAATAAATTCTTCAAATAAATGTTTGTTTTTATAAATGTTTTTTTTTTGTTTAAATTTATAACATACTATTTAAATTTTTCCATTTGCCTTCTGATCGCATAAGAATAACAATTATGACCAAATTCAAATTACATGTTATTCGTCAATAAAAAACCTATATAGATTCAGGTAGAAATATAATTATAATAACATAATTACAGTGATCAAGATATTGATGGCCCTAAATTTTAATGACATACATTGACATCAATCTTTTTAATGTTATTGTCAAAGTTAATAAGTCCGCTCTCGCTGTGTTTAAGAAAATTTGCAGATACGATACATTCCTAGGATGAAAAGCGTATTAGATTATGATATAAGTTTCGAATATGCCAGGAATCGTCCAAATTCGTTCACTGGTTTTAAAGTGATACGCTTTCATATAGATAGAGAAAAAAATATGTTAAGACTTCTATATCAATAGACTCCACATACTTTATAATATCCAAAATATATACAATGTACAGATTTGGTCCCAGTACTGTTTTATTGTTATTTTAAATTGTTATGTATAGTAGAAGAAAGAGCTCAGTTATTTTATATATAATAATAACAGCTATAATCCATTATCGGCTACATGGCACGTGTCTCAAATACTCAGTAGAGTAGCTTTCATATGTTGTTATATTAGATTATTTTAGATTATTATAAGTTACTGTTTCCTCAATGTAGCTTCAATACTAAATATTATACAATGTAATACTCTTATTAATTGGTAAAGTTTTTACATAATGATTCGGTGTATTTGTTTCGTGGCGCTTTATTAATGTACATAAGTCACAATCTTATTGGTATTCATAAACGCTACGGGTAGCGAGAAGCAACAGATGTACTGAACTGTAGTATGTAATCTCATTCTATTCTTTGCAATTTAAATTTATTCTTACATCTAAATTTTCAGTGTATTATTAAAGATTTACAAAAAAATCTAAAAGAATAGTTTGAATTCAGAATGTCTTCCAAAAAATATAACATTTTAGTTTCGTGTCTTTAGATTCAATGACCAAGATGATTTATTTGTTACCAGAGAAAGCCAAAAGAAAATTATCCTATGTAAGATTGCGTCCCTGGAATTTAGATGCCGAAGTCAAATTTTGTTCACTGATCTGGCTTTTCTTAACATACAAATCAGATTGTTTACATACAACTATTTCATATATACGTCAATTGGACTATAACAATGATTCTAACAGTAAATCTATGTATCAGGGGAAGCAAAATAAAAAATGGTGACGGGTAGTCTAAAATTATACTGCAGAAATATACATTCACACACTCATACACACACACACACATACATATACATCATCATCATCACAGCCGGACAACGCCCACTGTTGGGCATAGGTCTCTCCCAAGGATCTCCACAACGATCGGTCCTGCGCGGCCCTCAGCCAGTGGCTAGCCGCGACCTTCACCAGATCGTCGGTCCATACATATATGTACATATATTCTATAATATATCCTGTTATATATATATATATATATATATA
>PDGT01000004.1:5719334-5754815 GCA_003671415.1 Megathymus violae | reverse complement strand
AGTGAATTACCTCAACTACTAAACTACCCCAAACCACCACCGATTACTGGACACGCTAAAATAATTGTTAGTTATTTGACTTATATACACGCGTCAACAAGGGTGGGACCTGTAATTTCCACACTTGCTCATAGCACCGACATGTGTTTGTATTCACAGAAAATCAGAAAGTAATAATTACTATTATCCCGGATGACGCTCTAGCTCCGGGTTAATTTAAATAAAATCTGTTGTGCGGTATTCTAATCTACGTGTCCATCAAAAAGAGAGAGGCCTGCATTGCACTCTTTATTTTGTAACACCAAGAAACCAAAGAGACATTTGCACCGGATCAGTTACATACTTACTTACTTTACCTACTTACGACTTACGTCAGGTATATTGTTGCCGACCGATAACTTAATTTATGTAAAAAAATATAATTATGTAATCAAAGAAAATAAAAGATAATCCATTACGTTAGGCATTAGTATCTATAAAAAAACATAACTCAGGAATGTTAGTCGTATCACGAATTAATAAATTTCCTATTGCATAGAGTAACACATAAATAATATTAAATGTAATTCAGCTTGCGTGGGCGATAACACTAATATCAAACTTACGTTAATGGCACGATAGTAACAATGACTGACACTTCGCGTATGCAATTACCAAAACATCGGAAACCTTGCACGTTGCACAATCCTTTTATTGATAGCGAGTATAGCTGCCTTAGATAACAATAGTATCTAGTGCTAAGTAAGGGTTGCCCTTTAATCCGTCCATTAGGTAACTCGTATTAGTTGTAACCTATGTATAAATTCGCCTCAACCCCCTGCATCGAGTCATTAATTATCTTTACAGTGCTAGGCCTGAGTTTTCTCTGAGAATGAGAATATAGAAGCCTTAGTTCTCCGTGTTGGTGAAATGACAGTACGGGAACATTTACACGTTTTTTTTACTAAACCAAGTAGTAATTTAAATACTTGCGATGTACATTTGAGCGGTGGTTATCCGAGTGACACACGAACTTTTTCATTTATTTGGATCACAATAATGAAATTTCAAAATATAGGTCTCTATTTAAAGTTTATTATTAAATATAAGACGATAATCAAGTACACTTGAAATACAGTACCAACATTATATTATGTTCAAATTTTAATTTTTTTAACTTTAATAATTTTTTTTCAGCAATTGTAAAGTAAATACAAAATAATCATCTATGCGATGGTCTTTTTCAACAGCCATCCTTTCGTGTATTTCTTTTTGTAGAAAGAATCTCATAGTTGTTGGCTTTCATAGTAAAAATTAGGAAATAGTCAAGATCAACCATAAACCTCTGTGGAAAATTCCCAGTGTTCAGACACGGTTCCAATTCAACGTTCTTTATATCGTATACGCATAGATTCGCAAAGAATAAAGGATATATAATATAAATATTAAAAAAAAATACATTAAATAATACATATGTATATTTATGTAGATTCTGGTACATCACGTGGCTCGATAAAAATATATTATTTGAGTATAACCTTCTAATCTAATTAAAATTATACTCGTATTACTGTCAATAGACTGTAGTACCAGTATAAAATACTAAAATTAATTGATCACATTCATTCTTAAGTTGGTATATTATTTAATG
Organism: Megathymus violae; assembly: GCA_003671415.1. Classification (NCBI taxonomy): domain Eukaryota; kingdom Metazoa; phylum Arthropoda; class Insecta; order Lepidoptera; family Hesperiidae; genus Megathymus; species Megathymus violae. The sequence continues at coordinate 5,753,185 of PDGT01000004.1, read as the reverse complement.
TCGCTAAGTAAAACAGCATAATCACACAAAAACCATTAAATATGCAAGGCTTAAATAAAATTTGTACGTATATATTTTTAACAAAGCTCAGTACATACTTCTAAAGTTATTTATCATAATTTTTATATATTGACATATATAAAAAATTAGCTTCAAAAATTAATGTAATAATAATAAAACTTCGAATGCAAATCTACTTTTAATACACGACAGTTCTAGACAAAGACGAAAAATATTCTAATTCCAAATTTGAACTTACCGTAGGGCGATGTTGACAGTCGATTTGACGTTTGCACTTAAAATTGGAACGTTTTTGAGCGTTACGCGATCACATTGACGAGCGCAACAATGGTTGCTATGGTCAACACGGGACGCGAGTGTCAAGTGGCTGGGACTGAAGCGCCCCGTCTGTTAGACATGCGTGTTACGTTACCACTTTATTAACCCAATGAATGGGAGTTTTGAAAGGTTTCCGGATCATTACACTTCGGAATTAGTTTTCTTTTTAATAAGTTTGTTATAGTGTCAGATTAATCTTTCATTACTAGTAGAAAAGTAATGCGGATATCAACACTATTTTATTATGCATTGCATAGAAGATGCGGTTCGTATATAATATGATATTTGAAAGTTTAATATTTTTAGGAGTTGTATATAGATCGCTAAAATGATCATGCAGTTTATTATTTGCTCATTTATAGTCTTAGGTAACAACAAATGATATTTCAAAATAACTCAATTTCCGAGGCCCCGACGTACTCAAATGATGAAGATGGCAGTTTTATGTATAATATAGAGACTTAGACAATTATAATACATTGTAATGTAAGCTCAATTGGTTCGACCCGACATTTTTTTAATTGGTAACTGTTTTATGCACCTACTGGTATGAATGAAAATTCCGTTAACCATGGTATTTATAATTCAGGTATATGAACTGATTAAGAGTAATTAAAACATATATAACCATAGATTAAAGGTACTGCCAATAAAATATCGTCACAAAAAAAACGTATTTGTAATAGTTTGACGCACTAGGGACTACTGGCAATGACGATGAATCATAGTATATGTTTCAATTAAGTAAAACAAAATAACCTTAATGGGAATTAACTAGGTCGATGTTTGTGGGGTGTTATTTTAACATTATATAATTATACCATATAACTACTAAAGCGATAAAAAATATAAACAAAATTTATATTTCGTGTTTTTCACTGTAATTAGGCGTCATTTCTGAATATACTTCTTTTAAACTTCATAACGGATTTTGATGCGGTTTTAACGTTATTTATATTATAATAAAATATTAAAGATAATTGATAAACCTGCACATGTCACTGTTTTATTAGTGAGAAGGGCATGCAACGCCTAGTTTTATATTGACACTGGTTAAGGTTTGAACATTGTTCATTTTCAGGCACGCAGGATTTCCAAATTCAAACCTTGATAGAAACTTTAATTTTTAAATCATGTGCATATGTGCATATGATTGCTTCATTATTACAAACTTCAGCGATGGAAAATCGCCTGAACTTCGGTAATGTGTTGATCGCCCATTTCGCACAAAGTCAGCGTCTCAGATTAAGTGAGAATATTATGTGTTATATCATTCTTGAAATAAAATTTTAGATCAAAATACCTATAAATATATTCCTTTACACCTAAAAAGCATGCGAACTTATGCCCTCTAGACATTCAAAAGCTTTATCGCAGTTTCGAAACTTTACCTCTCTGCTAACACCAACTGCGTATATGTTACGGTAGATGTCGCTTTACTTATTACACCTTATTTTTATATTACTAAGAACCTCTTTAATAATGATAATAGATTGAACACTTAGTGCAGATGCTATTCCCTAGATGTCGTTGCAGATATAATTCCCGTTTTTATATTACCAGTACAATATTATAATGTACAATATAAATAATAATGAAAAAATAAATAATAATGAAATGTACAATATTATATTTTATTTCTTTTTCAACATCTTAATAGATAATCCTGCAAGGCATGAAAAATGCGTTTTTCATGGGATATTCTATTTTTACACTTTGTAAACTATACCTTTGTTAACTTTATCTGTCTTGATGGCTTTACGTTATGTACTTGGACAGTGGGTAACGCCTGAATAAAAATTAATTTAATATTTAAGTTGTAATAATATTTTAAGTACATTAGACATTACCTCGAAATATAAGTTTCAAGTCTGCGCTTTCGAACCAACGTGTACAAACATACATATTAGGTTTCAGGATCAGTTCAGTTCAGTATTCTTTAAATAATATTTTTAAACATGAAATATAAACACTTATTCATGTTTAAAACGTACTTCTAGAAGTAAATGGAACAAAACATGAAAATCAAAGTTAACATCACCTTGCGGCCCAGAGTCTAAATTACACCACAACTCCAAAAATCCCAAAATGCAAATTAGAATTTAAATAATGTATGCTTTATAATCAACTACAAGAACTACTTATGTTATGTATTTAAAACAAAAAATTAAATAAATTATGTATTATTAAGTTAAGTTTCTCATTCTCAAAAAATATGATAAGGACTAACATAATTGTGTTCATACAATTAAAAAAACCAGCAATAAATAAAGTTTTGTCCCGTTCTATCATTCGCAGAGCAAAATCAAACTATATATATCTTCTCTCTACACACACACACACAATACAAGAACTTACAGTAGTCCATCAGTTTTGATGTTAGAAGAAAAACGACATCCCAAACAATGAGCCATTTCGGTCGGGTTGTGTGAATGATTGTATAATTTTACAAAGTGCTAATCCTAAATGCTCTATTGCAAACGTTCTAAGAGTTTAAAGAAATGTCCAGGTACCTCTGTTGGTCAGCTTTGTGAAAGCGTTCTGAGGTTGAACATTTGGTACGTAAATTCTGGTAAATCTGTTATAAAAAGCGAGCAAACTTCATACTTACATTTCGTGTTAGAAGTAGCATACGTTTTTACAATACAATCACATAAATATTATAAAGTAAATTATTACAATAATAATCACAGTTATAAAAGAAAACCCTGTTAGCGAATCCCAAGGAGCATTGTGCTTATAAAAGAACTTCTTAAAATCAAAAATTCTTTGTGATGAATTTCCCTGTAATCTGAAACGAAAAAATGCAATTATAAATAATTAATAAAATAGCTTGCATTAAATGCCCAGTTATGTTTATGGACTTATATACGATTGAAGTATTCGATTACAGCGATATCTATACATATGTTTAGTGAAATAATATATAAGTATATATATATATATATATATATATATATAGATGACACGACGCAGCGGCCCAGTAGCCTGTTGGCAGATTGAGACGTGGTAAGCTCGATCCCTGGCTGGTATATACAAAAATATCACTTTGGTATATTAATTTTATGTAAAGCTATTCATTAAAAGTTCACAAGAATTTAAGGAAGCGATATAAACCAAGACAAAACCAAATCAGAAGCGAAATAAATTGTCGATCTTAAATGTAGTACTGCCATCTATTGCCATCTAGTAAAATTATTTGAGCAAAATACTTCTTAGGGTTATTCCAGACGGAGTTTAGTAGTGTCTGCCATAGCAAACATAGTTTCAATGAGGGTGTGAATTTACCATCTAATTTATTTATTCTTATATCCAATGAAAATACAAAACTTTTATAGGATCAACCCCGATCGTGGTCTCCTCTAAATACTGAACCAAGTCTTGATTAAAAAGTGATTTTATTTTATTATTTGACTAAATTATATTATGAAATACGGAAAGTAAGCTTGAATAAATTACTAAATAAATCATACATTTTTGATGCATTAATAAGTTAGGACAGGTATAGGACAGCTATAAATGTTATTTGTGTGCTTGACTCTGTGACCACACTATAGCCAAGATTGTGTAACTTTCTCAGTATTTTTATTCTCAATAATAACATAACTCTATTGAGTTAGAAATGATATATATTTGGTAAATATACGTAATTATTGAGGAATATAGAATCAACATTAGTTGAACTAACTCCTTATTTTATTTATAAAACATAACCACATCCATACGAATTCTGAATCCATATTTCATTGAGACGAGATAAATATAGAGATCAATTCAATCCATAAATAAAATGTGAAAGAAAATTTTTATTTGAAAATTATTTGACTCCTTTTTTAATTTTTTTTTTGTATTTCATTGTTTACAGTATATCAAAATAAATTGTAACTGGCGAGTGTCTTATACCCATAAATTATTTTTCGTAAAACTTAGAATTATACAATTACTTTACGCGCGTTCCCACTACGTCACTGAAGCATAACGTGTTGTACAACTCTAATGCTTTTTTATTATATTCCCCTTGTACAAATTTAGTAACTGAACAATAGATGGCGGGCTTTTATTTTAATTGAATAGTTACAAACATTTAAATTTTGAAGTATTTTTTAAGGTAAGTCTAGCGATCAATTAAGGAATTATAGAATACAGAATTTTAAAGTGATTTATGTAAAATATTCTTGATAATTACCATTTTATGTTGAAAATAATAAAAAAATTGTAGCTATATGGTATTAAACATTATTGGTATAGGTATTTTTGTTTATTATTCAGTATTTAACGCAATTTTCTGCCAAATCCTGAATCACGCAATCAAAATTTTTCACCCTAGTAGTATAAATACAACGTCCCTCTCGCTTACGTGTGGGGGTCCGTTGCTTCAGTGGAAAGCAGTCTCGTCCCGCTGTTCGAAAGGGACGCTTGTTGAGATGTATAGTGCGGTTACTTGATTGTCTGGCTATTCTTTGGATTTCTGTATACAATAAATATGTCGAAGACCTACATACTAATACGATTAGCTGAATCATAAAGAAAACGAAGTTTACCTATAGATTTATCAAGCACGTACATCGTTAGTTGAAATCAGAGCCTTAACTAGAAATAAGACACTGAGGCGAATTCGATCCCTTTTTTTTCTTTCGATTTTATTTTACTTATTTTCTTTTATCCAACCCATTCAATTGTTTTATACATAATTAGACAGTTAATGTTGCAGAATGTTGAAACGGCAAAATTGACGTTATATTATAATTGCTGGTTCTGGGAAAATTATTGACTTAAATAGGTTAAGACCTAAATTGTCAGAACCAGCGGTATATTTTTGGAGCAGAATTTAAATAATATTTTAATCATAAATTAGGATAATTGATACCCGACTTTACCAATTCCAAATTTTTGTTAGCCTGATCGTCTATATTCGACCATAGTAAGTAACGTTTTATTTTTATTGATATAACTAAAACTCGTTAAACAAACAAAAAAAAAACGAAATCCTTTGACGATGAGGAGAACCAGATATTTACTGCATTGTTTTGTATACTTCAAATCTTACAGAGAAATTAATATCCGCTCCCTTTAAATTTTCTTAATACTTTTAATATATGTATTATAATCTGCTTATTCATTTTTGTAAGCCAAAAATAATTGAGACTCATTTGAAACTATGAATAGGTTTATACTATTAGACAAGCAATATTGTATACCTTGAATTAGTACGTTGAATCAAGGATGATTGCAGGTCACTTTCCAATCCGACCGGCATCACTATGGGTTTTTGTTTAGGTAATAGTGTTACTTCCAATTTTATAGCTCCCTGGAGATTAATGTAAAATATGAGGTACTAGTAAAAATACAAACATTATAATCCGAATCTTGCATGGAGATTCTTTCAATAACTAAAGTCGGTGAATAACTAAAACTATTATAGTAGTACGGAAGGTTGTATTTCATTAATTTAATAAAGATAATTTACATCATCCATTTAACCAAAACACCCAATCAACAAAAATTTAAACTTATTTCTTTTTAATATTCCTTAATAAAAGTTTTGGGGGATTAATGATTGTAAAATAAATTTAAAGAGGTTTGAAACATAAAAGGGATTGTACGCGAAGTTTAAGTTCCGAGAGATAAATCTAATTCTTTGAACTTATCGGTTCTAATTTCCGTACTACCAGTTAAAAATAAATAAAATTTTACAAAAAGAATCCAAATTAAGAGGCGTTAAATTGTGAACACTACCAAAAACATCCTTCAAGATACCATAATTCTGCAGTACAAATTATAAAAGAAAGACGGTTTTTTAATTATTATAATTTTAAAATAATTAACGATAACTATGGCAGTCCCAAAGCAAGTGAAATATATCGTAGTATCATGTAAATTTGTAAAAATCGTATTTATATTTTGGGAGTGATCAACTAAAATAAATTATAATATAAAGTTTTAAATAACAGGTGAATTGAGCAACGACACCCAATGTTAGAAAAGGTTTTAGATATTACAATTAAAATAAGAGTGCTTTGGTAAAAATTGTTATAGGTAAAATTGTATTCCGAAATAACGTCGACCTCTCAGTAAATGACTGAAAAGGCGATTACCAATGTTATTACTGTTATTATCCTATCATTAATAAAGGATATTTATATATTATTTAAAGTTAGCGATCGTTAAGTAATTTTATGTTAAATAAATATTTGCTACAACTCGTACTAGGATCAGGTGTTGAAGGCGTCTTAGGAGTTGTACAATCATTGCTCCTACACTTTGATGACAATTTTGGTTTGATTGTGTCCAATGTAGCAAACGATGCACAAAAAAATATTGAGGGATAAAAGTAAAGTTATTTATTTTCGATTTATAGTCCACTCGATGGATCTCTTTTCAGTAGAATTTTATCATACAAAATCTCACCAATACATTTTCAGTACCGTTTTCGGCATTCGCATTAAATAACCACCAACCGCAAATGTAAGTAACGGAAAACAAATTTATCGTTTTCGCCTTAATGTTCGTATTTATAGCGCATTCAGGCTCTTTTCTTTCTCCTTGCGGCATTTCGTTCAAATTTAAAGCCAAACATCCTGTATTTCATAATTTATATCATAAAATTAACCGATGATATTAATAATTTGATAATTAAATATTAACATAAATTTATCAAAATTGACAATTTCAGTATTATTGGGGTGTTATGTTAAACTTATAATGCATAATTACGTAGTTACGCTTTGTAGTAAATTGTCAAAACTTCAAAATAACAATGGACCTTAACGTCACAACAGATAGTTTTATCATCATCACCCATACTGTTCCACTGGTACTTTGTTTGCTTCTCACACTGTGAGGGTCAAAGTCCACCATGCTGGATAAGCGCTGATACTCGGATTTCACAGATCTTTCATGACCATTATGGAGAAGAACTCAATTTTGTTTGCAATGATTACCTACCTTACCTACCTACAGCAAAATATCTATAATGCATAATATAAATTATAAAAATACAGATCTATGCGATTTTCTGTCATTTAGAAGAATAAATTAAATAATAAACTATAAAATAATCATTGCTTCCGTATATTATACAATGGCAACAATCATAATACGCTACGCTGTATATAAATATAACGTCATTTAGGGTAATTTTTATATCTATAATCAACAAACGAGGCACTTAATGGTAACTAGGCACCATTGTTTATGAAAATCTTAACATCAAAGACGTGACCAACGCGTAGCACTATAAAGCAAGTGAGGAGAGATTTTTTAGTTGGTCCTCTGATACTGCAACCGAAACCCGTTAAACATCTCATAGTAAATTCTAAATGGAATACAGCTCACAATCTAGAAATAACCATCAGACAAGAATCGTACAACCATGAATGAATACTGTAGGAATTAAGTTATAAATACAGGACTCAGCGTTCACCAAGAAAGTTCAAACAACTTTATGTTTTATTACGCGGCGACGCATTTGCAATATTGTATAAAACTAGTAAGCTAGCTTTGCTCCATAAGATATCAGGATTTTTATCAGGAGAAAAAATATTCTACATTTTGATCAATAATATAAGTACCAAATATGCTAATTATAAATTATATCCGTTCAGGGGTTTTAATGTTGCACGTGTTCAGAGACACAGACAAAAATTCCAAAATACAATTCATTTACGCCTTTGTATCGAATGGGTATTTAGAATCTACCTATATTAAAAAAAAATTTTTCTTTCTATATACAGATTCCCTCCATAACATTCATATTATCCATATAGATTAGAGAGTTTTTTTTTAATAAAATTTGAAAGTTAAGATTCTTTTACCAATTTGTCCATCCGATGATAACGAATCACTGTCCATAATTTGAACATTGAGTTCCGGTTTTACATACTCTTCAAAATCAGTGAATTTATTGATTTCTTTCGTTACCAGCTGTAACATAGTATTGAGCACATCATTAAAAACATATTATTATTAATAAAATTCATATAATAGATAGATAGATTCATATAATAGATAGATTGATTGTGTATAAGTGGAAAACAGTAAACTCTTTAGTAATTTTTCTGATTATTGTTGTTTACGAATAATGAAATAATAGTTCTACGGTAATTATATTGATCACTTTTTAAAATTCATACAAGTTATTAGTAGTTTAAAATATGTTGTTCACACTCTGAGAAAAAATATAGCTTTACCACACTGATTGGTAAACGACATAGTTCTACACTACTGTGTTGCAATAGTATAAACAATTAAACGTTTCAGATTATTTTCATAAATTTGCACTAAAGTGATGTCACGAAAATAATACAGAAGTAAACAAATAAAGAAATTGTATTAAATTTGAAGACCGTTAAATAAATCTAAAGCATTAAATATAAAATTTTGAACAATCCTCATAAAGTTAATAACTAAGCCGCCAGCAAGATAGCATATCCAAAGTACTTTTGTGCTTTTGTGTTTTTTTTGTGTTAAAATGATTTTTCACACCAAAAAAGTAATGTCCATTTAATTATCCGAGTACTAAAGAATCATTTCACCTTTCTTTCCGCGTCATCATAGTTGAAGTTGAATTTCATGGACCAATTGAAATTATAGTAACCGTTCGAAGAAACGGAATGACTACTTGTATTTTGCATTTGATTCATAAAACCGGTCCATCTGGAATAAAATAAGCGATATAAGCTTATTTAAAGTAAAACTAGAACCAAGAATCATTAGAAGGGGTAACGTGATCGAACAACTCAAAGACAACAGCAGACAAGCAGTGCTATTCAAATGTCGATCTTTATTGATAAGTACGGGTATATGGTCAATTAGGATTTACGTATGAATTGTGTGCAATCTTAATGTAATATAATAATACATTTTATTATTAAGATAAAGATATTTTCGTACAACACAACAAAACTACGTGTCAATTTATGAAAAAGGATTGGACATCATAGTTCGAGTTACTTTCTTGATCTATAATAGGCATGTGATCATGTTTTTCATAAGTTAAATTATGTGACGCTATAAATCAAAACTAACAATAAAGCTTTAACGAGGCCAAGTCTGGTTTTCATTGATAATGTGGTATTATTACAGGAATATGGAATTAAATTAACCAAAACCAAAATAAATGCTGCAGAAAAAGTTATTACTGCTTTCATCTTCACGAGCAAGGCATCGCTGAGGCTCACATACATAGATGGCGACCTGCAAGGATGGTGATGAACTCTATCCCGTACAAATCATCAAAATTTGTCGGTTATTACCATAAAAATAATTCACTTACACTCTAACGTACAAATTTGAAGATTTTGCTAATTTATCTTTTCCAAATAGTTTAACGTTAAATATAGTAAGCTTGAGCTCATATTCTTCAGTTTTCCTGGGCGTTATATCAACAGGCGGAGGAATTCGAGTTCCAGAATCGATAGGGAATATATCTATCCACATTTGTATTTTTCCCTATAAAAATTTGGTATATTTTACGCGAGAACTACTAGGATACGTCTAGCAATAGCCAAGTCGACGTTGTTTAGCAGATCTTCATGAAGCAAATATTAATCATGATATGCGGGCAATCATACTCACATATACCATAGCATCTACCATCAAGCTAGCACATATTGGTGGATCGAGTTAAATTGGAGAAAGTCGAAACAAAAAAGATATTGTAGGATACAATTAGTAAGTGCGATAAATTTGGATGCTACCAGGTGATTAATAAAATCGTTTTAAAATATTTTTCGAGAATTTCTCAATTGTGTATCTCTCCAATTATTTGCTTGTACCGATTCCAGGTACAAATAAATTAGTTAATTTGGGGAAACGAAGCTAATAATAAGGAATACTACAAAAAAACTTAATTAGTAGTATAAATCACTTGTTAAGTCGATCGATTCAAGTACCACCTGTTTCATTCCCGGAATTTCAGGATTATAGAGATTTCGCGTTTCAACGTGTTCTGGCACCAGAGCATATCCGCAAATTGGTAAACTATCCCAATTATGTAAAAGGCTCAGACAAATATTTTCTCTACATTCTAGGGCTGATGCATAACTTTTGGCTGTAAAAAATAAAACGTATCACGGAAAAGTAATTATAAATAACTTTGAAGAGGATAATGAGCAAAGTATTGATTATCAACACGACGTACAATGTAGATAGTTATTTAAAATGTAAATGTACTTCTTTATTATTATGATTACCAATAAGTATTATTACGTTAAGTTGCAGTTACACTAAATAAAATTCCATAACGCGGGTCTTCGATTACCATATATAATATAATATCTCAACACTGCACACAATGTAATAATGTTTTCTGTGCTCAGAAGATATTTTTTTCTACAACTTTTTTAATGTCTTTTCTACTTTTAGAAACGTTAAAAATCTTACAAAATGAGAAAGAAACAGGTTATAATAAACAATACAATATTTAATATTAAAATGTTAGATTATTATTACCTAGTTCATTATCTTTATATTCTATACCATGAAACATTACGGTCGAGATGCTTGGGAAACTGGGTACAGGAAGATGGTTCTTTGCACACATTTCTGCGAGTATTATTGACGGCTTAATACAATCACGCCATTTTCCCGGTTCAGACCTAATAATAGGCAAATATAAGGGAAACTTTAAATAAATACACAGCAGTGGTGAAATTTATGTTGCATAATTCAGTATTTGTAACTCCTACGAGTATGAAAATCGACTCCGACCTTACCTAAACATTTTTGGTGAAATTTTTAGACTTTAGATAAAGTTACATTATAAAATGTAGCTACTTATATTATTATTTTTAGCTTACAAACTGTATTCCGATGCAAGCCCCACACGAGCTCTGTGCTTAGTATATATTCTGTTTTCTAAATCTATAGTGGTACTACCAATCAGTTCATTCGGTTCATTTAGATCATGATTATAAATAGAGACCTTAAGAAAATATTCTTCCGGTAAAGTACAACGGAATTCGTAAACCCTGTAATTAAAAAGGCATATCAAATCAATTCTGTGATGCACTATCCAGACATTTAATTGTCAGTTAATGTACCGCTAATATCCGTTTCAGACAAGCGTATTACTTTTCAGAAGAGTAAAGTGGTTTTGAATATTAGAATTACCTCACCAGTAAGTAAAATTGGAGTGTGTGTCTGTAAATTCAAATGTCAAAGATTGACTGGCACGAGTGATTTTCTATTATTGTTTCTGTGTTTGCGTTTTTGTTCCAATTTGACACAGAAACTACATTATGGATTTTTTAATTATCAGCCATTTCAGTTGATTGTTTAACTGAGAATTAGGCTTTGTTTTATCTCAATAATTCAAAAGGTTATGAAGTCAAAAGACCTTAAACAGTTTGTCTGAACAGTTCCGTTTAAAACAATGTTTCAAATCGTTAATTGGAGTTGTTAAGCCGGACATATACTGACGTTGGACTTAGGTAAATAGTAGAGTATTTTATATAGTGTAAACCTTTGGAGAGTACAGATGTCTGATAATTATCAGCCAATTTTAATATATTACAATTTAAGCTAATCTGATATTCAGTCCTCATAAATTTACAAAGTTTACAGCCATAGTTCCTCGCGCTAAGTGTGGAATTAATACCTATATCTCGATACATCTTTTTGATCTAGGAAATATTAATCACCTGATATGATGATGGGAAAATTTAGTTTGTACTGAAAGAATATGTCTCATCCTGATCACTATGGAACAGCATGAAAAAAGTTCAATCTGACTTGATACTTATTAACAATATTATCTTACGTGCCAATGATGGGGTTAGGAGTATTTTGAATGATTTGACTCCGTTCGCCTAATTGTTTACTGCCGCAACTTATGGTAACGAACCGATGGGACTTTCCAGAACTGTTTTTAGTAATCAAATCAATTCCTTTAATTAAATAGACTCGAACTAAATACTTTGCGGAATCATTACTAGCGTAATCGTGGAAGTATCTGGAAATAAAATAATAAGTTCAATAACTTTATGAAAAAAAGGATTCTTGCAAACGATTTCGTAGTTCAAAATTTATTTTTTAAACGACGTTAGAATTTCTTCAAATGATAATGAAAGAGTGTTTATGTTATCGATAGTTGATTCATGATACGAAAATAGAGCAAGATACCGAAAAATAATTTAAAATGCCAATAGTAAAAACAATTTTGAAATTCCTACCCTCGGTTAAGATCCACTCCATTAGCACTGACCACACTGGTGTTATCCGGTGGCGGCCATGTATATATTGCAATACCAACTTTCAAATACCCACATTGAAGTTCCTCCTCTTTTTCGGACATACCAATCTTCTTACAATTGTAAAGTTTTAATTTGGCACACCAATCTTTAAATTTTGAGAACTGCGGTTGACGTTCCAGCTCAGATTCGTAAATCTACAGAAACAATAACTTTAAAATGTTGTGTACATTGTACCACTATATCTAGACTTTTTTGTTATTAACGTATATTCATGAATAATAGAGTTTTGGTATTATTTTGTTGTAAAAAAGGTTTTGTAACTTACGAGCTATTAAGTTATGTCACATTAGTAGGTGATAAATTGAGTCGTTTTATCGCTTTCATAATATTAAAACAATTTGGAACTCGACTAAAAATCACCATAAATAAAATAAAAACAATAAAGAGAATATTTGATTATTCATACAAAGTACATTATATTCGTACCTAAATCGATACTAACAATTGAATCATTTTCCTACAGATACTCCACTAAGATTGTTACTACTTACTCTATTGTTTCTTATTATTAAAACCATTTTAGAGTTCATAGCATCCGATGAAAAAACACGTTGTGTAAGGAATACCATCCATCCTTGAACCCAAACCCAACGCTCATATTGAATACTCCTGATGGAGGTCACTGGGCTTACTACTCAGTATAAACCCTGACAGTACGACCGTATGATGGTAGTTTTCCTGACCTACCTAGCTAGCTACCATTCTCCTTATACCATCAACCGTGAAAAACTTCAACAGTTTTTCAATTTCGATATCGAAGGGCAAATTAAAAAAGCATGTTTGGAGCTTGCTTCTAGGCTGACAACGCATCGGTAATAGCTTTCGTGTTCTTAACTCCCACGTACATAAGAGACGTTGAATATTCACTATGATGTGGCTCTTCTAGTTCTTGACAAAAATTGGAATCCTTTTAGATTACTCTCATACTTTTCTGTCTAAGTATCGTCTATCATAGGCAATGGTCTTCCAAATCGAGTGAACAAGAGGAGTTGAAATTTAGTACATGTGTAATTATATCCAAAGAAAGACGTACATATTTGTATAGTGTAGTTACATAAATTACAGTATTGAACTAACTACCTAACACCATAACGTTAAATTAGAAAAGAAAAAAACTTGGGAAGCGCGTCATGAGACATTTTAAAACACAAACAAGACATGACACACTTAATTTTAAATGAATTATTAAAATGATTTAAGGATAAATTTGGCTTGATCTTCATTCACGTCGGAACACGGCGCATACATACATATATAATTATTTTTAGATATATACATATATGTTTGTGTGTGTAATAATGACCATTTATTTAGTACTAACGACCCGCCAAGGCCTGGTACAAGTGCAATTTACTTATAAAGAAAATAAGAAGTGCGATTAGCAATTTATATTAATTATTGTCATGTATAAGACATATCTCAATCCAGTGACTTGAGTAGAGCGTTGTCTATTAGTCCGTCGGTCAGAGATGGCAAGTGTCACATTTTTATTGACATTTTCATGCAAAATATCCATTCAACATTTCCAGTGAATTTCTTAAAAAAATATTTCATAGTAACTTTATTGTGAAAATTAAGAATAAAACAAAAACAAATCAGCCAAATCGGTCAAACCACTATCAACTGATGACCAATTAGCAATAGATTTTAATTTATATAAATAAACGAAAATGGACCACTTCCCTTTAATATATGTTAACCCTTTAAGTCTTAAGTTAAAAATTAATTCAGCATATAGATCTCACTCAACATTCTTCAATTGCGACAAGAAACAATAAATATTTCTGGATATTTTAATAATGACGAAGAGGATATACCGATGTGCCAAGTGGAATTAAGTAACCATTATGTTATTTTGTGCGTTATGAAAATGTTCTCATTTTAATAAAATAAAAATAGAATTACCTCCAACAAAGCCTATTTGTACCTTGTTAGAACTAGTATCTAAAAAACCGAAGATCGTGTAACAACGCCATGCAAAAATCAAACCCATTCGGTGGTAAAACTTTACTTATATTAAGTAGCAGTAAATAGTATATAATAACCATAAATTTATCTTGAGGAATGACGTTTTCATCTTCAACATAATCATAATTCTGAAATACCATTGTAATAGTATCACATCTTTATTTAGTTTGTTATTTCAAATTTAATCTCATTCAACCATAACCAAAAATTACCTTCTGTGAATAGTAATATCTACTCCACCAATCTTTTTTTTCTGTTGTCCGATTCTCCTTTAAAATCTTGTTTGGACATCTTCTTGAACAAGTAGGGAGAAGTGTGTATTCTTCTTCGTCGAGCTCTTTTTTGCAAAAAAGGTTACGCCAAAATGATCGCTTCATTCCAATATTTGTTGAGCTACAACTTAATTCTGAATATTTGCGAGACTCTATCTTCTTTTTAACGTAAAGTGTTTGATTCACTGTTGAATAAATGTTTTGTGACCCCACGTAAATGAATTAAACTATTTGTTACTAATGTGTTGCAAGAAACAAAAATATTAATAAAATAAAAATAATAATTAATCTATCGCTTCAACGTTTGTAAAACTAAATTAAAGTTGTTATTATTTGATATTTTCATAATTTATGTATTATTGCATTTAATGATACACGTGTATGCATTAAATTAAAATTACCTTTTAGAAAATTTTCTGGCAGTATAGAGGCATGTTTTAGAGATGCATCTCTTTCCATTTTGGTATACCAACGTACGATAAACTGATCAGGCTTTCTTACAATACTTTTGCCGATATACAAAGTTCTTCCAAAAGTACAATTGTCAAACAATATTATATTAATTAAAGGACAAAAATGTTCATTAAAAGAAGCTTCAAAAATTTGAGACACTCGACCGTTATGGAAGTTACAATTAATTCTTCTGGCAGCTATAATGTCGGATTTAACTATTAAATCTTCAATCTCAATTACAACACAGGGTTTCTTTGTAATGTTCAAATTCCGAAGTCCCCACCAATAAATATCTAATCTGTAATAGAGTATGTTAACAATTGACAGTTCTTTCGAAATGTATGATACGTAATTACTAAATCTAAAAAAATATATGTTTCTTTAAATTTCATAACTAAAATAGAAAGAACGTTTGCTACTGAACTTGTATGTTGAAGTTTTAGGCATTAAATCGGTTGGTAAATGGGTTGGATCAGTATTAGAATCTTCAAACTCTTTCATATCTGATGCCATAAAACATTCTTGAAACGTTGTATATACTGTGGACTTCAAAATCGTTTCAGGGACCTGTACAATCAAAACACATTTTAAAAATGACTTAATTGTAATCTTACTATCTTAGCCTGTTAATACAATATCTCATATTAAATTATGTAACTTTCAAATAATGTTATATGCAAACAAAGTATTTTATTACTTAAGGAGGTACTTATAACTTCCTTGCACTATTCCATATTCACAATAGTTTATAGCTTCTACGGTTTTCGTGATTGCAACGTCCCAAAAAAATTCCGTGATTCAAAATCGGTAAAAAAATTATTTGGAAATCGCATGTCTACCGGCTAGCGTGCATTCAACGCAACGCAAGCCGCCGTACAATATACGGAGTAAAGGTTGTCAGAAAATGCGCATTACGTTTGTGTAGATAGAAACATTAGTATTAGTTACATGTTAGTATCGTAACATACATGTTAGTATTAGTAACTAGGCATCTTACATTTCTTATATAGTAAAATATAAATACAAACCGAGTACGCAGTGTTGGTATTGTATTGTGATATATAGCGACACCTATGAAACGCGGTTATAAACTCGCCATGAAACAAGAAACACGGAAACCCGTCGAAGGATACTAAAAATATACGACAGATGGCGCTTAGATAACAATTTGGATGCCGTAACGCCTCATAAAAATTATATCATATAGAAAATGTTACCGGTAATATTTGGACGGACATGAGTATTTTGCCAGTATTTTCCATCCCTTTATAAATTTCGTACCATCGCAGCTTAGGAATGTAAGCTTCCCTGTCGTCTATCACTGGTTCCATTTGGAAGCTACCAATTAAATCCGTTTTGCCCTTAAACGGAAGAGTAAATTTAATCCTTCAGAACTGATTAAAGTATTGTAATTGTTAATAAATTGTAATAGTTCTTGAATATGTAGAATTATTTTAATCACCATTAAATTGGTGCTGTTCATTTCAACAAATACAATAGGTGGATGTCTCATTAATCTATCCGAAGAAGTATAAATAATTTTTTTTATTCTCAGTAGTTGATTCCAAACTGAAGTTGCTGATTTCTCAATAACCTGGAAATTGAACGTATTTATAAATTTATATTAAAATATTAGATTACCTACGCCATGAAATTAACATTGGAGTTTTGACCTAAATGAAACGAAGGGATTTTTATTTCTTTTTCATTTTATTTACTTTGTATATGAAATACAGTTTTAATAATTAAAACTATCAAACAACTTTAGAATGTTATCACAAGCAACAAAATATTTTATTAGAAAATTATACTCAAAAAGTTATAAAGTCGGAAACCCATTAAAAAGTGGGTTAAAAGATTTTTTGTAAAGTTAAAAATCCGATAAAAAGCTACCCGGGGTTCCCGCTTCCTGCGTGGTTGGACAATATTTAGTGGACGTCAGTGACCACTTGGCATTACTATTAGACTATCTGCCTTTACGCTATTACGAAATACTAACATTACAGAGGGTCCCGATTTCGCGAATTTGTGTATATGCACTATTCCAATATTCTTTTACCTTTTAATAGGTGCATTATTTCGAATGACCCAAGATAATATATTATGTACATATAAATAATTGTTCATATTGGGAAATAATTGTACCTACAATCTATTTACAATAAACACTCATGATAAAACTCCCAACTCACTTTAGTTTCCTGTACAATATTCAAAGCGTATATTCTCAAGTATACATGACCCAAGTCACAAGGATTATCACATAATAATCTTGCCTTATATATGAAAGCACGACATTCAACCAACTGTAAATTTAACAAATACTCCGTTAAAAATTACTTTGTATAGCTAGTGTTAAATATCCGTCATAAAATGTTTCGTAGTAATAATGTCGTTCATAATGATATACAACATCATTACTTGTTATCACAACCAACATCTGTCGCACTGTTGAACTCGGGCCTCTTCTCACAATATAAAGGTTAAACCCTTAACGCGAACCAGTCAAGTGACGAAGTGCCGATTGTCGGAGATCACATACTTTTACTTAATGTTCTTAACATTAAGGTGAACACTCAAGAAATCTGTATGTTTTTTCACAATTTTTTTATTCACTAACATATGAAATAATAACATATTTCTAATATTATGTGGTACAATAAAAATATGTATATAGTAAAAATATTTTAACAGACCTCCCTACAACTGCGCCGAAAGAATTATAGGTAATTTTTTTTTTCTATAATGAAATCATTCTTACAATTCCGTTACACTTGACACACATATCGACGTCTTTTATTTTGAGCTTGTACCCGTTGGGGAGGTAGGGCTCAAAGGCAGAACGCTGTTCATGAAGACCCAACCATGCGAGGAGCTCTACTTTTCCAACGTCACAAAAACACCCCATTGACAAGGAGTTCACTCGGTTTGAACATTTCAAAGGCTAAAATAAAAGGCAAAAAATCTTATTAGTAGCTACTGCTGAGGTGTGTATGTAAGTTATACCTTTCGTATGTAAAAAAATTCTAATTGGATAATAATTTTATTATTGTAGCAGTTGACAAAGGAACAGAGATATTGCGTCAATGTACGTGGTCACGGTCTGAAGCATTAGATCGCCACCTCCGCGTTGACAGCCAACAAGTAATCATCCATTTCGCTTACAATAATGCAAAGATGTAAAAAATACGTTTAATTCGCGATTCAGAGAATAAGATCACCAGGAAGGTAATAAACTTCATCGTGAGTGTCCCTATGCTCACATTCTATTATCTATGATAATATCACTTAAATGCTAGGACAAATCACCTTATTGAAATATCAAAAGTGTATTTAAAAAGTAACGTTAATAAATAAATCATTTTTTTTCAAAACTTACATAGTATTTTAGATCCTACTTACAATAGATTATTTATGAAATTCTAAGAATATTGAAGAGCGTCGAAACAGCTCATTCAAAAGATATTATCTTAACTAAAATCTATAATTTTTTGTAACTGTAAATGACGATTTGTAACTGTAATTAGAGAAATTACCTTAAAGTAAATAGATTTTATTTGTCCACAGATTGCGCCGCATTCTTCTGGTATGTTTGAAAATATTACATCAGCAATAGGAATTTTACAAAAGCCAATTCTTGATCCGTCATTAAGAAGCCAAATAACTATATCCGGCCAACCTTCTGTAGCCTATAAGTAAAATGAAATTACTTTGAATGTTTTTACTATTGCTTTTTTTGTAAATCTATAATAATATTTGCAAATTTTTCATAAATTATATATTGTGAATAGTATTGGTAACGTCAATAATTTTTCTAAGTAGGCTAGATATTTGCTCTTAATATTCAGAAGAGTAGAAGCTCTCTTTCAGAATTTATTTCTTGTTAAAATTTGTGTTCTAAGTTCAAGGTTAATTTTCATTGTTAACAACGAAGGAAAAGTTCTACCTTTTACCTAGTGGAGACCATAAGGCATTGTAATTTATACAAATAAACAAAGTATATAATTTTATTTTTGGAAATGCTCTGAAAATGTCTAGAATAATTTGGATGGTATATTTGTATGAAGCTCTCAAAACAGTATAATATTTTATTATTATGAAAGCAATTTTAATTTTTTATATTCAATTCCGGTTTTTAGTGATTTTCAACGCGACGTGTCATACACATGAATGTACACAGCTGTATACATATAACCTACTCGTCTATATTACTTTCAATCAATTAAGATGTACTTTGTGTTAGTTGTTCATCTTTATTAATATAAATTTGACGAGATCAGCTGGCACGGAAACGAACACGCTCAAATACGAAAGGAGTGCCGTAAATATTAGTAATAATAGTAAGTATCATGACCATCTTCCAGCGTTATAATCCTAAATATAAGAAAAAAGATATAAATTGTATAACATATTAATAGTCAATAAGAAATGCATCAAATATTACGTTGCAAAAACTAACGTCAACATCAGACGAAATTATCTTTTTTGCTGTATTACTTTGTAATTTATGTTACAATAGTCAATTAAATATATTTTAATTTTTATTATTTCAAACATTTTTATGGATATCAAAGTGAAAAGAATACATATACGTAAAATGTTTGAAACATTCAAATAATGACTCCATAAGTAGGAACTTTAAAATGTTGTCAGTTAAAGTTGCAAGAGATAGAGATCAAAATCAAAATCTAAAATCGCGCTCGTTAGAAACAATCCACTAACGATCTGTTTAACCGATATCAGGAGGTACACTAATAATCTACAAGTATGTGTAAAAATATATGTTTCAACTGACTGATTCATAGTCGCAAAGCCATACTACCGAAGCTAGAAACTTATTAGACAAAGGGTTCCTTTTATGACGTAGGTCTCTACTAGGAAGTTTTTTAATATTCCACCACTATGCAGGAGAAAAAGGGGCTTAAAAATTTTGTTTTAAAATCTGCCGATTGGAGCAAGCACTATGAAACCTGGTAAATAGCTATTTGGTTATAAATAAACAAATACGTGTTATAATATCTTAAGCTGTAGCATGCTAACCTGTACATGAACAGAATTAACGCGACGTCCGTCAAGCACGAAGAAAAACGCTATTTGCTCAAGGCCATTAGTAAAGTAGACGCTCTGTATTAGTATTACATGTTCATATTTTACTTTTATATTATAAAATTATGTGTGTACCTTGAATATAAGCTTCTCAAGGTGTCGAGTTAACGCATGCATTTCCGGCAATAAGCTCTTAATGTATCTCCTTGTAACTTCACAATTACTTTCACTCATGTTCAATGTACACTTATGTAATATTTTACCACGTATTTTTTTCTGCATACAACAATAACATTTGCAATATATTAATACATTGCCAGAGTACTTAATCATAAATATTATGTCAAAATATGTAATCCTTTGTTATTTACCAAAGTAGGTAAGTAAGGTAAAGCTTTAAAATATCAAACGACTTCCGTGCACAGAGTTAGCATAATTAATAGCTGTTTATTGATTGAGTCCACAATACTTACATCATATAAACAATATATGAATATTGTCACGGGAGTTCACGAAATTTTTAAGTAAAATTAATAAAATCCAAAAACAGTGGTATTATACAACCAGTGTACTGATAAGAGGTACTTCGAGCACATAATGTGATTCTCGCCCTTACGACTCGTGCATAAAGGTGAACACGACACATATGGGTTTTGAAACTTGCGCTACTTGTATTTTGTAAAGAACGTTGAATTGACGAGAAAGGTGAAGAAAGTTCTCAATATACCCGAAAAGCGGTATAAATAAAGGGTAAGGGCGCCCGCGAGTTATTCATTTTTCGAATAGGAGAACAAAAAGTTTTTTTAAGAGTGAAATAGCGAAGATCAACGAATGAGTTACAGCAGCTGTTAATCAGTTTTGGAGTGAGTGTTTTCTAACAGGGTAATAAAATCTTTGCGGAATTATTTTGGCGCTTTCTAAAACTCGTGATTCTTGACACGTAACTATATCATACATTAGGATGATATTGTCTTTGTAGCATAATGCGACCTTATAGCACAGTTGGTAATGACCCTGTAAGCCGAGCGAAAGGGTCCCAGGTTTGATTGCCTCCACGCTTGATAGACATATACCAGATAAGTGTTTGTTCTTGAATTCTGGGTGTTTGTTGCGTCTTATTTTTTATTTTCCATCCCCCCCCTCGAATCAGTGAATTCCTAAAACCAATGTGTGAGCGTGTCATTACACCCTTTTTTATTTATGTATTACATTCATGAAGTTAGTTATATACATATAGTAGATGGAATTCAGTTTTAACTGTTAACATATTTATTTTCATAGTTACCATTTCTTCCATCTGAAGACTAAGTTGTTTCTTATCCAACTCCGTTTGATAATCACCTTCCGTATTACCACAAGCGTTATTTGAGTTACTGTTAAGATACTGCAAGATATTACACGCTATGTTGTCTAGAATTCTGTTTAATTCATGCAATAGATCCTTTGGTGTTGCATAGTCACGGTTTTTCAATCGATGCTCGACATTATTAAGCGTAGACTTCTGTTGGTTGTAAATGGCTTTCATACTAGGCATTGTCAGTGAACGTCGCCATATGATTAATTTTAAGATATAACCTAACTTTTAAATCGCTTCCTCTCTCCCACTTTATATGATTCAAGATTTGATTTATAAACTCGGTTTAGTCCTAATTAAATATAAAAAAAATAAAATAGAAAACAGTTTGCTTTTATTGGTCTGAGTTTTGTCGCGTATCGTTTCATACATAAATAATATAGAAGGCAAAATTATTCTGAAATGTTCTGCGAGCAAGACTTAAAGTAATTGAAGTCCACTTTGAGTTTACCAGTTACCATGGACATCATGTTGACATATAACCCTTTCATAACATTAAAAATTGATTACATGTACTACAATTTCAAAGTTTAATGTCTAAGTAAAATGAAAATTTAAACGAATGAAAAATAATTTTTACCCACCAAAGTACAGACGATTCTATTAATCGCATTATTTCGATATATTCTGAATCGGTAGTCGGGAAGTTGTACAGTTGACTGAATAACTGGATAGGTATTGGAAAAATCAACATATCCGAACTCTGATTTAGTTCGCAGCACGCCTAACGAACCCGTGTAGTGTAGTTTACGAGTTTCTGTGTTAACATAAGAGTTGAAGTTAACGAAGGATATTTAGAGGAGGAAACGTAATACTTTGAATTATACTTTGTTTTATTTAAGTTGTAGAGTTATTAGTATTTATTATTGAGTTCGAATCCAACACGCACTACTAATTTTTTAAATTGTGCATATTACAAATAAATTATCACTTAATTTGCTGAAGGAAATCATTGTGAAAACATTGTGGAAAGTTCTAGAAAGCGTAAATATTCTTTAATATTACAAAACGAATACGTATACGACATTATAAAATAGTTCTACTTATTTACTACTAATAGTACTTACTTATTGCGTTCATCATATATGTCAATTCTGAAAAAAGAACCGATATTTATAAAGCAAAATACAAATTTATTCAATTATTTAGGTGCTTTACATCCAACGTGGAAGGTTGGTTCAGAAGCATCGTTGAAGATTCTTGTAAACGAAAATATTACTAACAAATATAGGAACCTAAAATTATATTTTATATAAATAAAATATTTTTTTTACCTTCGTCAGACCTGCCTGCAATTGGAATCTCTCCAATCGTCACTGCTATTCCACTATAGTCACCCACGAGCCGACTGTCTAGCATAGACACTTCAAAAATGGGACAGAATATACAAAAGGTTTTAAGAGTCCACAGATTTTCCTGAATGAAAGAAAATATTAGCAGTGAAAGCAGTTTTTCCATCTCATAGCAAATTACTCAGGTCCATAGACTAATTATTGATAAGATCACAAAAAAACTCCATAAATTTTCATTGTTATAACAACTAATTAACAGACATCTTGGTATTAGTTGAACTGGCAGTCAACTGAATAAACTGAATTGAGCCTTATATCAATGCTAACTAGGCAATTACGGTCAAAAGTTGGATGGGAGACCGCTAGTAGTCCAATTTCTTGGATGCTTCTATGCATCAGACGGCATCAAGTCATGCTTGTTAGCGTTAAGTCGTTAAGCTTTGTCGGAGGCCGTTGGGCAGTACGTGAACTGCTAACCCTTCAAATAATTCCCGATAGAGCAAATCAGAAAAGTACTCTCCTGTATTTCTCATATCACGAGGAGAGACACGTAAGGCATCGATTTTCTACAGGGAAGCGATGGCGGGTTACTTCAATGTACTATTATTGATGACTTTGGATCGAATGAAGAAGTTTATTTCTTATAAAAAGAACAAACTAACTTTTGCTAATATATCCATTTAAACGCTTTTGTGTAAACTTGAGTTTTGTCTTCTCCTTGTTATATTTCATTGAAATAACGGAAAAAGTTTTGTTTGCTACACATTAAGTAAAATTTTTAATTAGATCATTGTTACCAGGTCGATACGGGATACATGATATTGTCGAGGAAATTAATTCGATCGCCCCAGTATGAAATATTGTGAAGTATTTCTTCGAAGTACATATGTATATTGTACCTTATAGTTATGTTAATAAAATTTTACTTAGTCCATTAAACTAATTAAGGAAAGAATTTAAAATTTAAGTAACAAAAATATTTTACATCAAATATTAACATTCGACTACATTTTTCGAATAATCAAAATAATAAAAGTCTTTCAGCATCTCGACTTTCTATCCAACTAAAATCAATACTTAATATCCGAGGCAATCCTCTTTTAACTGTTGGATTATTTCTCTCCTATTCCTCAACAATAGCAACGCCTCCAAGTTATGTAGACCATCATGAAACAATGTTATGGATGTGTTTGAAATGCACCTTTATATATTTATAAAGAAATTTAGACATCTGTCTTAGGGATTCATTTTAACAGTAAAGGCCACGTAACATCAAACCCCTGCATACTCATATAAGCATAATCATCTTTCGATAATAAGAAAATGTTACTGCTTTTAAAAAGACCAGTCGATAATAATTCTTAATAACAATAAAGAATATTAATTACGATAGATATAGGAACGACGGGTTCCACGTTGATACTGCGTAGACTTTGCTGATAGTACGGGACTACAGTACGGAATGAAATAAGTAAAGATCCTCTATAAAATGGAGAATCTCCGTTTGGAGTAAAATTTCCCACAAAGGAAGAGCCGAACATCGGAAGCAAAGAAGGACCAAATGTTGGTAAAAATCCTGAAATAAAGAAAAAAAAAAACATTATACATAACACCGTTATGCATTCATACAATTTGTTCCTTAATAGATGAAGCAAATTGAAACCTCAAAAACGTAGTCCACAGAGGTAAGTATGAAAATTAAAAAAAAAAAACATCTTTTATAATAACCGTTTTCCCCATCATGTGACATGTGGTCCAAACTCAAGGATTTGCTAGCCAGAAGTCTACTAACAAATGTGTCCGTTGAGCAAATTTCAAATCGAAATACCGGATTCGAACTAGGAAACATCTCCACTATCGAGACTTGCTCGTTATACATTGGATAGTTTGTATGTTTCTGGACTGATGTTTTGGCCTGTAAAAAGGAAATCATTTACATGAATATGCTTCATACATCACCACAGCCTTCAACTTTTTCTCTACTGGGCTAGGTCTCTTCTCATAGTATGAGTTGCAATAACCTTAGTTCCCTCTGTTCTAATGTTGACTGAGTAGACTTCTCATATTTATGACCATTATTAAGAGCTCTTAGGTATATACAAAATTGCTTAAGATTGATATCTTATTAACTTCTAAACTATGACGACCCCATTAGCCTAGTTGGTAGTGAGCGAGAGGTCCCGGTTTGGATTCCCGGCCCGGCAGATTTAATGTTTGTTCTCGGGTCATGGGCGTGTATGTCAATGACCCTCGCAACACAGGGATTCCTAGTATGGGTGTGTGAGTGTGTAAAACGTATACGTTTAAACTTCATAACTTGAAAAAACTTCATAACTTTCAATATTAAGAGGTTGGTGTGGATTTCGTACTCGGCGAAAATCGATATTGAAACTACTGGCAGCATCATTAACAATTATCTCATATAAGTGGTTGTGGGTATTGCAGTTGCTAATTTTGAGAATTGGACATTGTGCATAGACTTTTATTATTTATAATATTGGCCTTGAACTTCCTTAAGGTAAATAACCATTTATATTTATATATGTAACATTATTCTGTACTTATATATGTTACTGAACTCCTCCTAAATGGTTGAACCGATTTTAATGAAATGATTTGTGTGCATTTATGTCAGTGCCTGAATGTTTAAGATACACAATTATATCCGGTACTGTGATCGGTTTCCGGAACATTTATTTCTTTTTTATTCTAAACTCCTTATAAGCAGGCAAGCAACATTTGGGTATCACTACGTTGACTTGTCCCGATAGTACCTTCATAATTAACAATGTCAACTTACTTGCAATCCACAAAACAGTACCCGTACAAAAGTGTGAGGTGGTTTAACACAATGGTATCTGTCGTTATGGTACCGAGACGTATTAGGTAGACCAAAAGCACCATGGACTGTAATTATGTAGTTTGCTTGCTGTTGTTCTGAGCCGGAAGATAATAAATAATTGCTGAAATAAACAACATATTTATTATAACCAATAAGTTTCTTGAAGCCGCGAGAAAGGAGCTTAATAATCTCTTCGAAAATGTTAAATATACCTATTTTACATTTATTTTAATATTGAATCATATTTATACTTTATATTGTATTCCCCAACATTAATTTTAATACCAAAATTTGTGGTACGAAGTAGGTACTTCGTCTATCCTTAAGCTTATTCTATCTTTTCGAATCTTGGTGTTTTGCTATTGTTTTGTGTGTATGAAATATTATGACCACGACAAAAGTCAGTGAACCTCGAAATTTTTTTGTTATTTAATTTTATTCGCTTTTCTTATTGTTCATATACTTACACTTCAATATTATTGTCTATTGCGAATGGCGGTTTTACTTGCACGCCACTTTTGAAGGTGATCGATATGTCGACTCTTAAGAAACCCATAGAGCCAGCTGTTGAGCCGCGAGGAAGTGATAACTGTATCCATTTGGGAAACATTTTGGGAAAATCTAAAATATGAAAAAAATAAAAAAAAAATTGAAACCTTTATATATTTGCTGTTTGGTTTTTAATTGATACGAAAACAGTCAACCCGGTATTAATGGCCTCGTTTCATATATTATGTTTATGTGGAAAACTACTGCAGGCGTCGGATATTCATTAATTCAATGTCGGATACTTATTAATTAATTCAATATGTATAATTCAAAATCAGCTGAATCCAAAATCTGTAGGTTTTCTTCTCGTATGACTCCGAACACACATTTTTTTAACCTTAGCTAATCAAGCAAAAACAATTTTTAGAACTGAAATGAAACGCATTTGATATCAAAATACTTCAAACTAAAACACGATGTTGGTAATTAAAACTTTATTCTACGTGAGAGAATCGCAGTATAAACCATGAAAAAAGGTAAAAGTAACAAATACAAATACAAATTTCGTAATTTTTTGCCGTGTCTAGTCGTTATTCAACTACTTTTTTTATGATTTTCTGTTTCACTAACAACTCTG
This sequence comes from Megathymus violae, assembly GCA_003671415.1. Classification (NCBI taxonomy): domain Eukaryota; kingdom Metazoa; phylum Arthropoda; class Insecta; order Lepidoptera; family Hesperiidae; genus Megathymus; species Megathymus violae. The sequence continues at coordinate 5,726,239 of PDGT01000004.1, read as the reverse complement.
ACGTACATAAGACTACGTAGAAGGTAAAGTTTTTGTCACAAAGGTTAGAAGTTGACACTTAGTACTTGCCCTTTGTAAGTATGCCCCTTGGGTATAATCCCAAAACAATTAAGAACGGGGAATATTTATAAATACATGGATTTAAAACTTGCTACTGTGGACTTGTCAAACATTTTTATTTCTTTAAATCAATGTCAAATTTATCAGATATAGGTATCTACATTAATAAACAATTTCCAATGCACAAAAAACGAGATAACGTGACGACGTTGAATGCAAATGAATAGCCGAAAATTATAGCTTCTGGAATTTTCAACAATCTTTATCTAACTTAGGGAAAATTGCACCATAAACTTACGAGGCTGTCTCCATACTGCTCCTAAGTCAATATTAGCTTCTCCGAGCAAATGCGGCGGAGCACAACACCGAGGCTCCATTACAGTCAAGGTCAAAGTAGAACATTGTACATCATACAAACTGGCGTACATGTCAAACGCGAAGTACTGTAAATAAGTTATTTTTATAATTGAATACTATAATATCAATATTGTTGTTGTTGTGTTAAGAAACTTATTTTACAAAAACATTATAACTTCGTATGTTAATACAGATACACTGATCAAACTATACATACTATGTAGTTACAATCATATCTAAATTCTATGTTATAATAAATTGTAAAGTTATATTCTATTTTTCGGAGCGGTAAATATGACAAAGACAATAATAAAAAATAATAAAATAATTATTATATTATTGCTAAGCACAAAATACTTGAACAATAATGATTTTGGCTATAGATATTTTTACAAAAAAATGTAGCTAATACTAACTTAAAATAAATTTTGTAACAAAATGTATGTAAATTCATGTATGTAAATAACGATATTTGAATCTTGTATATAAATTAAAAACAATTGCCGCATGATGTATGTATGTATGAGAGATAATCACTTCAAATCGACTGCACCGATTAGATAACTTTTTTTGTTAAAACTTTTCTAAAATCTATCGGAAAAGTAAGAAATTTGAATGATTTGTTTGTATGAAAGTCTCAATAATTCTGATCTGACAGTCTGACAACGCACAGCAACCACTGGCGGTATTTGTATCAATCTCGACTGGTATCTTGATCTCGAATCAACATATTTTATAATAAAGATATTTAATATTTTTTTTACTAAACACACTTCTCATTTTCTTTATTAGTAAATTGCTATCGTTGGAAGTTGAGGCATGTGGCCAGTCTATATTTACAGTAATATTATAGACAGTGCGAATTTTGTGAAATTGTGTATTATATGCGGTAAGTAATATCCGGAACCACGGCACTTATTTAATAAATTCTTTAACCATTTGAAAATTATAATACATCATTCCATATGATCATAGGCTATATTATAATGAATTGTTGAATCTGAACGAAGTTAAAAGATGAAATAAATCTTTAAAGATAAAAACTTTACTTCTCCATAATGTGGCTCCTGTTTATTTCTCCTTATCGTCGTCCGACATTTCTTCTTTCCGAGAACTATTATAACGTAAGAGTTCGCCGATCTCGAATTCAACCAAGTATAATTCCGGCCTTCTAAAACACCGACTGAGATCTGTAGTTAACAAGGCAAGTTATACAGTACGTCTTTTATGTAATAGTCTTTCGACACAATGTATAACCAATATCAATGCTATTAAAATATATAATGCTATAAAATAACTAATATATTTCGCGAGACAATTATTTTGATTTTTGAATTAAATTGGCTATTATACGAAGAAGGTATCTTACTAACACTCTTCGAAAATCAAATTACACTAATCACATCTATATTTTAATCACAGTTACACAAAATACTTATTTGTTACTTAAGATTAAGTATCAAACTCATACCCACGCACTGTTGGCTTTGAAATAATTATCCAGTTTATAATTTCTTCAAAAATATGTCTTTCAGATGTGTTATAATTTTACAACGCGAAAGATCTAATTTCTTCGACGTAATTTTACTATAAATTTACATATTTACGTAATTTAATACATACATCGTGAACACAGTAGGTATCCCACTCTTACTCCACCTTTTATTGAGTGTAAGACATTTTACTTATATTAAAATTGTGAATATTAAGAATAATTGTGTTAGTCAATTATATATACATGAATTAAAAATTTTTTTTTGCCTTGATTAGATATCATTAGGTTTATTGATATTTTATATAGCCTATCATATGCGCAATCACGTATTCTCACTTCATTATCTGATTAATGTCAATGAGTCATAAAATGAATATTTATCATGAGATTTTACAAAAAAGTGGAATGTACAGATAGAGAGACTGAAAAGATTTATGTAGTAGTATATATGTGAAGCAATAGTTAATATATTGATTTCTTTTTGGCTAAAAATATCCTTAAGTGAGCACCTACGCGTGTGCGAATATATGATGCGAATTGCCTGATTGTTTTAATATTAAAAAATTCAATCAGTACAAAAGTATAATTATAAGTAAAAAAAACAGGTCTAGGCTTCATTTACATTTATTATACTTTTCTCAAATGATAAAGAGGTAACTGTTATTATAAACTTTCTGGGGGCTACTTTTATTACCGTCATGAAATAAATAAAAAATGTCGCCTGTTTCATTAAATTTAAAAAGTTGCAACCTTCATCAATATGCAAATTAAAAATAACAGAGAAGTGTAGTGCACTGGAATAAGGACTGCAATGGTCTTGATTAGCACTATTGATAGCTCACTTAGGTGACCAGATATATGAATGTTAATGGAGTTAAAAGTTTTGTAACAGTTTCAGAATTACTGTTTAAAGGTAAATTTATCAGAGCATTCATAAACAATCGACTCCAGGAGTGTCATAGAAAGCTCATAGCACGAGTATAAATTATTAGTGACCTCATGAAATATATAAAAAAAAACCTGAAATATACAGGCACCTGCCCTATTAAATGTGATATTTACTAACGAGATTTAATGAAAAGCTGTGATTTATTTTACTCGTATTCGGAGTAGTAACATTCCAATTAATTCTAATTTTCGTAACTTTCTTGTAAAAGTTTACCGTATTAAATTTTACATTTGAAATAACTCAACTACTGGCATTTCAAATTGAATATAATTTAGTGACCTTTATAAAAAGACACGAAGTGTAAAAAGTGTACACATTGGCAACGGCAATATAATTCGGTCCTCAAAAGCTAGCACTCATTAAGGCCACACAGAATTTTATTACTGAGAGACAGCCATCAACGCATGCTAGAAGTCGCTTCAGCCTGCACTGGAGCGTAAAACTCTAATAACGTCACCTTTGAAAATAATCTTGCATAATTATGTCTTCATGTATGTACGTCCACTTTACAGACTCGCATCTAAGGATTGAAATGTAGGTTACATTCCAGTTGGTTTAATGCAGATATTTCAGGCACATGTTTTACTCGCGACGTGGAGTGGTCCGACTTACATACGTCGGTGAACAGTTTAATACCTGGAGTTTCTGACATGAGCTGCACGAGTACTCATCGCACAGCAGTTATGAAAGGTAGAAGTGTTTACCTTTCTTTTTAAACTACATACTTGCGTTATGCATATTAATATAACTATATATGTTATAATATATAATTAAATTTATAACGTGTTGACTTTAGTATGTCATAAAATTATTATGTAAAAAATGGCTTAAATTAGGTATATGTAATGGAAAATTGATGTTAAAATCTTACAGCGGTTGGAGGATGGTTTATTTGGTGCAAGACGTATCGCATTATTTGAATTATTGTATAGTAAAGGATTCAGTAGACGTGCTTTTAGTAACTGAGTTTCAGTATTCAAGATTTCAGTACACGGTCAACAACTGGTCACGAATATGCACATACAACAAACACTCAATTAAAACGATGAAGACCGTAATTTACATCGAGACTTCACCGGTCTGTATGACGTCTTGGGCATCCATTGTATTTTAAGCAAAACGAAAAATCGCGCTCTTTCCAATAAGAATCCATAATGAATAATTTATAAGAAACGCTTTATACCTAACCTGAAAATACTGAGGTATCGCTTCCGGATTATACTCGTTCTCGATTCTGTAAGATGGCGGTTCGGCGACTTTTTGCCGAACACGCTTCTCCGGGGATTCAGAGCGCATGCTTAAATATTTATATTTTATAATCAATCAATGCGTCGAAACGCTGTATACTGTAAGTTATAAATAAACCAGTAGGCAAGACGGGTTTCTTTTATAATGTCATCGGAGACAGGTTGATTGCGGTGAATGACAATGAGAATTTGACGGGATTTGACGTCGTAGTTTTTGGTCGGTTGCATTTTTTTATCATGAATCCCAATTTTGGAATTCCGGATACCTGATAGCAACGCGTGGCGCATCGCGAGAATACTTTCGTACCGAAACGCTTGCATATAAGATTTATAATTCTCTTTGTTTTAAACCGGAACGGTGACTACGCTAATTGCCAAAGTTTTCCATACTGTCAGAACTTACGAAAATTGAGAACGGTTCGTTATCCTTCCTTTAATTATAAGTCTTTGGCAAACACGCTGAAACTGTTTGTTTTAAAATTGTAAAGCGATTAAAGTTGGCGTAGTTTCTTTTTTACTTCAATAGTCTGAGAACGAGCTGGTCTCTGCTTGTGAACTAACCGTATTGCAACACGATAACAAAATTTCATTTAAAAAGAAGGTGGGATTGTTTCCACTGGATAACTGGCTTGTGCCAGGCTGATCAAGAACCCTCCCACTTTAGCTTGAGGAGCCCATCTTCAACTTCTGTATGGCGACCGATAAAGCATATGTGACTTATGTGACCATTTGTGACTTAAAATCAAAGCAAGTGGGATGAAAAATATAAGTTTACTTACAGATAAAAAATAATTCATCAAAGTATAATGGGATTTTCGAATATTACTATATCTATATAGTGAGATGTCTCGAGCTGGCTTGACGGCACATTTCATAATGCTTGTTTACTATTTGGGTGGGGTAAAGTATCGTTACAACATTATTCCTCCTTGCCAATATTTAAATAATGTTTTTATGGAAAACCAATATGAAGAATAAAATTAAACTATATGCCTCCTATTCTCCATTTATTTTTTAATTATAACTTACCTATATATGCAAATAGTTTACACTACTACGTGCCCTCTTTTATTGAATCTGTGTGAACTTTAAAGTAATTATAGTCAAGAAATTGTTAGGTATTATGATTTACATGTATTATATACCTTTGTATATAAAACTTTAAGTGTTTATGTCACTGAACTACTGTTAAGTGTAAGGAACAATTTTGATGAAAATTTTTGTAAATTTAAATCGGTACCTGGATGCTTTATATTCACAATTGGACCCAGTAGTAAATAGCATTACAATCGGATCCGAGAATATATTTTATAAAAACATCTGTCGAACAACGTTGTATAAAATATATATCTAATCACTAACACAGCATCTCTTTCTTAATTTTATTTCCTTACACGGTTTCTTAGTCAAACAAACCGAACTTTTATCATTGTAAAATAAGTTCCAGTTATAAATCAATGAGACATCTATTTATCTGTATTTTTTATTTAATAGTGCAAACATTTTGTCAAGTTATAGTGGATTAATTTTGGTTTATCTTTTTTGTTTTAAAGTCAAAAAAATCTCATTGGTCCCATACAGTATTAGTCATAAGATGGACTTCACGAAGTCATATAATATTCAGCAGAATAGTAAGCAAATTTTATATGTACTACTGTGATGTGATAAATTTAATTTATCTCGTTTAACCGTTGTATTTATAAACATTTTGCATTATGGGTAAGAGAATTATTTGATACTGTACGTCTGGTGGTAGGTTTTTATTAGTATTAATGTGTATTTTAACATCAGAGTTTGAAGTTTAAGGAGTTACTGCCTTCCTTGTGGTTACTGGTTTCTCTCTTCGTTTGGAGATCTCTTCGTTTGGAGATTACTGGGCTTATAAGACCTACTCAACATTTATATCAAATAACTAGTAACACATCCTTACTTCGCCTCGGGAAACTTGATTTTTACGTTCACAACCAGTAATCAAATCATCATTGTAATTTTATTTTAGTTTTAGAGATCATCGCAGTCAGATATACACACAGGGGGGCAGAGACTATCTTTATCATCATTTTTTAAATTTGCACTCTCTTTGTAATATTAGTGTAACTGTAGATATGAAGTGTATAAGGATTTTGTTCAAAATGTGTTCTATTAAAATAAAATTTCTACTCTGTAACATTATCTTAAAAACAATAAATATTTTTTCGACACTGCAAAAAATCCCCGCGGGTTATTATTTTCTTTTAAAAACATATTATCCATAACTTTTATTTTCAAATTAATAATTACTCTGATCTTCAATTATGTGGGTTTTGATCATTGAAAATATGTAAAATCCGTTATAGACGAGCACGGTGACCGCTTTACTTCATAATAAGAGGAGATTCTATGTTTGTGTGTATTTTTTGTGTAAGTATATACAACCAACCATAACTCGGTTGTTTATGAAACGATTTTGGTTATATATTTTTAGTGTATAAAGAATGACTCCGAATTAGTGTATTTTTATTGTAGTGAGGATCTGATAATGAGTTCTGAAGACAAAAAGACTGAAAGTTCAATAATGCTTTAAAACAGCAGGAGCAGTGTCGCAGCGCCGTAAGAGGTCGTTTCGTTATAAAAAGTAATTTTGATCATGACCCGGATAATAACTTATCATTATGCCAATTTTTTTCTAAATCGACAATTACTGAGTAATATAACATTTAGACAAATAGACAAAAATTGAAAAAAAATATCATGGTCTATATCATGTAATTCTCATGTAGGAACTTCTTTTTTTATATTTTATGTACGAATCTTTATA
>PDGT01000004.1:5650633-5719294 GCA_003671415.1 Megathymus violae | reverse complement strand
TGCGTACTTCTTTATTTTTAATCTGGACAGAGGGTCCTGATTCTGATTGATTGATTTTATTTAATACTTGAATAAGTATATGTAATGATTGATCAATGATATGAAAACCTCCCTGAGAGTTCCTTCTTGCTTCTTCTTCCGGGTAAGAGATGACGTAGTTTGACTTTAGAAACATGTTTGTGAAAACCAATTTTGAATAAATTTTATTTCATTCATTTCATATTACGATATAGATCGAGACAAGCAAGTGATTTTGGATGGTTGGTACCTACAGACTAATAAGAAAATAATGAGATAATTATTTTTTTTGTGTTGTAATTGAGAGTGGTGTATATCACATATGCATGCATGTGTGAGTGCGTGCGCGCGTTTCGTATGCGTGTTTGTGTTTGAACATATTATAGAATCGTAACGAAATTATTTCTGTTTATTAAATAAAAATAATAGATTCCGGATAATACTATTTACATATTATATTTACTTTATTTTTTTTTCTAAAATATCAAAACAAGCTATGTCTATGGTCATGAGGTCTTTAATTTTCTGTGCTACGTCCAATATCATTGGACAAGTATCAACACAAAGTTCAAATATTTATTGACTAATGGTATAAATCGAAGCGACCGAAAATCGCGTGGTATGCGCCATCTTATTAAAATATCTTGGCTAGATTTATAACCGTTAGATTATGTTTTAATGAATACCGTAGCTACTGTTAGAAACATAAATTTATCGAAATCGTTTATTTGCGAAGTTTATGTTGATGTTAAATCAAAATCAAATAAGTATTAATACAATCTATCTTTAGAATCTTTTTCCCCTTTGTCACCCTGCGTCACGATTACCTAACTTTTAATTCCTCCCGCTCTATTTGCTATAGGTACTAAGCGTCATTTTGTATCTCTCTCTATATGTTCTCTCAATAAAGGAAACGCTAGTGTTCTGTGGTTTCCCAGCATTTTCTGCTTTTACTGCACTATCCTTTCCTTTCTCTCTTTTTGGTAATTATAATATTAATATAGTTTGCCAGTTATAATATACAATCTATCACAAGTCCGTATACCATTTAAATTATCTGCCATTATAATTATAAAACGATTTTACAACATCTCGACGCGATTTGTACTGGTGAATAGATTTTATTACAGTTTTTCATAATTTATTCCGTGATGATCAGATTATAATTTGGGTATTAATTACAAATTAGAAAAGTATGTTATTCTCTTAGGTATTATAATTTTTGAGGCGATTATTTTTGCGGTCCTAACATCAGAAATATGGATAGGCTTGGCCATCTTGATCGGTGACCAAATTTGTTTTTTGCTAACAAGCTGTTTATAGTGGCACATAATATGTCGTACAATTCACATTGACGTTCTAAATGATACAGAAGAACACATCGACACTGATATGATAATAGGTTTCATTATCATATTCCACATATATATTCTTTTCAATGTTGTGTATATTTTTAAATTACGTGATAGTCACATATGCTACCCACTTGATCATAATAGTTATTAAGCATTTGGACGCACTTGACAATATGGGACCCAGTCTTCGGGCAAGTCAGTCTTGCGGTGGATGAAAGTAAGTGGGACGGGAAATCGGTGGGTTTTCGTAAGAATCGTTGCTTCGATGAACAATTAACCGATTTTAAAGGTGTATTTATTTGTTTACTAAATAATCACCGCGACTAATAGTAACATAATTTATTAAAGGTTTCATATTTATCTATTCATTGCAAACGATACCATAATGGACGGGAATTCGTGATACGTACATGATATGCTGCTAATGAATAATAATACGGAAGATGGTGTAGAATGATTAGTGAAAGTGTTACAAACGCTTACTAAGACGTAGTTTTGTGAACATTACCAATTGCTCTTTTCTTAGGACAGAAGTTCAATATCTCGTCCGGATAGGAAGTTGCGGTCAGATGAGGCTGATTCTACATAAATTGAAGCGCTAGCCAACGCACCAGTACTAGAGAAAGTTAGACAAGTTAAAATTTCTTAGTTTAGGTGAATACTTTAAGCTATACATTGAATGATATTCCATTAAAACTGCTTGTAAGGCCGTTTTACTAAAAAGAGGGATGAACGTAATTGAGGACCAAAGTGAAAAAGGGTTAGAAAAGATTTGGTTAGACAGTTGACTAGTGAGTTTGTATTGGCAATTTTGATTCTAAATTAGCTACCGAAGTCCACCCCGCCTCGAATAGTGCTAAATATGGTAAATCATTGAATCTTATATAATTAAATCTAATTATTATTGCGGTACTTATTGGGTCGAGTTAAAATATCACTTCCACGGGCTCCTGACTGGGGGTCGTCAAAACATTACAAAATTTTTGAATTTACCGAAAAAGGTTAAAATTTAATTAAGCTATAAACTGAAATGCTCTGAAAGCAAAAAACAAAAAAGATAGATTTCCGTATAGCCCGTTGGCGCGTCTATTTGCAAGATTTTATGTTTACCTACAATTGAATACAAGAAAAGGCGTGGATAGCACATTGACTTTTTAAGTCGAACCTTTTATAATGGCAATAAAGCTAAAAAAATCCTTAAGAATAATGTAATTAAAAATTATGACAAAAATGATAAAATTAAATAATAAAACAATGGCCTAATTGATAAAGATTAGCTAGATTAAATTGGATGTAACTTTTTAACTTACGTGTTAGGAATGAGGGATCCAAGTACCATGGGATTCGCTGAATAAACCATCGCTGTCTGTGTTTTATGTGAGTTGCAACTGTGGGATTGTTGATACGTTCTACTGTGGCAGATGTGGAGTTAGTTTTAAAAGACATCTGCGGGAGTTACGCCACGTTCTACTGTGGTAGACATGGAGCTTGTTGTATGATTCACCTGTAGGAGTGTCGACACATACTGCTATGGTGGACGTACAGTTGTATTGTGAGACACCAGCGGGAGTGTCGACGAAATTTTGTTGCTGTAGACAGGGAGTGCACGCTGATGAGTGTTCATATAACAACTTCTCTATTGCAGTAGAGTCCACGCGCTCAGTGTGTTGCTTCCTATGGGTAATGGATGATATAAATTTTGTAACCATGGTTACGACTCTAGTCAAATTAAAGTTGGTAAAACAAGATGTCTCAAAGCAATATTTAAGTTTTAAGGTGATGAACAATCAACATTTGTTGGCTATTGACATCAAAAAATATAATACTTACTCCTTCGACTCATGTCACTAATCCGTTACTGCATCATATACATATCTGGAATTTTAAGAACACCAGCCATGTTCAATTTCACCTCTGGCTACTATTCTCCTACCAAGGATCACATTTGAAATATTATTAACAAGAGATTTTACTCCTTCCTTCCTGGCTGGCAACTACTCAGTGATATCCTTGGTGCAAGAACAGGCTATGATGGGTTATAGAATGCTAGTTTGGCATCTGACATTAAAAAAAAAACTACAAACAGGTCTTCAGTTTTATTTAAAGTGTCTTTGTGACTTCATGGGATAGATTGCTTGACGCAATTGGCTTCATGGAAGAATTAGCAAGTGCAGTGGACTCATATAAAACGTTTAAACTAAAGGTAAATATTTATACGAAAGTTCTTATAAGTATCATATTTAAGTGTGTATGTTGTATTTTAATAAATATTTTTTACTCAGTTTTTATTTACTTAAATAAAACGAATATTAATGTTATAATTTCAATATATTAAATCATTTTATAAGTATATAGATTATAATACTACGGCTATGTAGTTCCATAGTTGCTTAAATATACTGCAAATAAATAACTAACTTAAACAATAATTTGTTTTTATGTACGGAGCAGCATACAATTTATCTGTATTTACTTGAATTTTTTAATTTGATTTGTCCACAAATTGACACGCTCGTAAACATAAGTTTAATATAAATATGTATGATTTATTTTTTCTCGTCTTTACCTATATTAAGTTTATGTTATAAATAGTTTGACATCTTAATACTCACAATAGAAAATATGTAAGCATTATAAATTGCCAACCTATGAGTGTTAAAGTATAAAATACATAAAAATTTTGGCCCTTGAAATCCTTATAATAAAATCAATATTAAAAATGATATAAAATTATGTGATTCATCAGATATTATAATACCAATAGGCATCGCAAATCAATTTGATTTTGCACTATTGATGCTAACTTTTTTCGGAAAAACACTACATACAGGCATACCTGATTGCGGGAAGTGGATGTCGCTACTGAGTACCTGGAATCTTAGTTTTAGGACAGTTTTTTTAGAATTCTTGTCAATATTTTCTCTATATTATCTTAATTGGAACATAAATGTAATAGATTTTATTGAAATGTTCAGAGAGACTGATTGTTTAATTAATTTTAGATAACCAACTATTTGTATCAGGATCTCAAGCAGTTGTAGAAGTAATTAACAATAAAATTATCCAACAGTATCAGAAGCTTGAAGATTGTTATTTTCAAACTTGTATTGTAGTAATAAAGCACGTATTTTATGAATCAATTCTGGATTCAGTCGCGACATTCGCTCCGCGGTGTTCAGATTGACATGCATCCTTTCGTACAAAACGGACGGGAACCATAACCACATGTCTAAGGGGATTGAAAGGCCGTTGGACCGTTTTCAATGACATGAAACTGATAGTCTAATATTGTATAGATATACCAAACACTATACATAAAAAAAAACGAATGCAATAGAATTTTATATTCTAAGGTGACAAAAGTTTATCTACATTAACTCTATCTGTGCAAAGACTGAATAAAGATTAAAATTATATAAAATCTATGAAATCACTGACTACGCACGTATTTTATGTATATGCTAAAACAATGTTTATTTTTAATTTAGCCAACCTTATTTACCAGAATTGAATACTTCTTAATTTAAAAGTGCATCATATTAGTAAATAAATAATTTGTGGAAGAAAATCATTTTCTATTAAATGTCATTACTATTTCAATACTTGGCATAAATACTTGGCAGTTACTACTTTAATAAGGTCATAAGTTACAAAGTTCAGTAAATACTTAAACCCTAATTTGATCAGAAATTTTTCATGCGTTCATATTGATTTATTACATAATTCTAGTATTTTTACATTTTTCAATGTTCCTATATTCAAATTACTACTGTAGTAGATTTTATACATGTTGTACATTAGTACTGAATACCCATAAAAATTCATGAAATCCTTATTATGTATGATTAGTAACCATATGTTTGGTAATAATAGCTACGGACTTATTTAACGCATAATCTATATGTCACTTAAAATTTCTCTAAACGGCGATACAGAATAAAGGAACAAAATTAAACGTATTGAGTACTTCAGCTTGCCGTTCTTCATTTCGGGAATCATATATAAAATATAAACTAATCTAATTAAGTTTAAAATAATATCACTTCGACGCTAAGCTGACTAGTATCAATTTAATTATATAGCCCTAAATAAGAATAATATGAAGAAACTTGTCTACAGTCCACTGAAAGATATTTCGTATAGAAAACTATAATTAAGTTTTAGCTTATCTAACAGTGCGCTAATGAGTATTGTATTGACGTATTTGACCTTCCATCTATTAAACATCCACTGTACGGCACGGGTCTCTCCCTCTCCTGGTAACTGAGGACACTTGTACTGTTCACCATCAAAGTTGCCAATGTAAACGTTGAAAGTTTATAGCGTTCTAACTCCTCTAACGAGCCATGGTAGAGAAAGAATGCTATCTAAAGATATCAATCGGTGAAGTTGCGTACGAGTCGATCATTTACGATTGATGCGCGCGGACCTACGAAAGCTTCAACTGTACTAAATTACGCCATATAATTAAGTGCCCGATTTTAAGTAACCGTCAAAGAAGTTGTGTAAAGTTATTTGTTATTTATTTTCTTCTACAGTGTAAATATTTTACTTATACTGGAATTATATATGTACGTAATCGAATATGTTGAACTGACTTAAAATACTATACTAACGTTGAGATGAAGTAGGTGAATGCTATAATTATATAGATTAAATAAATTTACCCACTAATTATATTATTATATACTTCCCTTTAATTTCAATCCAGCAATCAAATTATATGGGCGAGTGCAGGGAAAATGGATTGTATATCCGTAGCGATAGGTTTCGCTTTGATTGCAAATAAAAATAAACATTATTATGTCGTAATGATTTCGCGTCACTCTGAGGTAAATACATCCAACCAAATTAAAATCTTAAAATTAGAAAGGGGAGTCGTGTTGTGTATGAATCGAAAAAAAAACACAGTAACGCACAGAATCAGGACTTCGATAGCACTAATTTAAGACAGTGAATGAAAAAACATTTTCGTTTTTTAAAAATAACAATTACGTATTTCTCAAACCGACAAAAATTATTTAATTACGAGTTTTTTACCATATAGGAAGGCACTATTTTGGAATTAAATGTGCCTTTGTATAGACATATTTATTTTCGAATAATATCACAAATCCAAATCTATACAAATTAAAAGCTATTGCCAAATATATCAAAGAACATCACTTTTAATGGCTCGACTGATTTGGTAGTTTATTTGTTGATTTCGTAATTATCAGAACAAGGTTTGTTTTAAATAAAATATTTGGAAAATCAATCAGAAAACCGGAAATTTCTCATTTTCTTCATTAATAAATAGTACCCGTGCGAAGCCGGTGCGATTCATTAGTAAATTGATAAATTTTAATATAAAACAATAAATATAAACAATTATTAAATATCAATAATTTATAAATATTTTCATTTTCCAGTCATTTTAATTATATTATCATCTTTATATCAGATATTTAATGTTGACATCAACGTTAAATCAATTTTAAGTATTATTATAATCGATAGATAGATAGATGTGATCGGGAATTTAAGACGTTGCCAGATTCTGTTAAAAAGTAATTTATTCTTATTTCTAAATTTAAGCAATGTCTACACATTACATCACTATTTTAATAAATGCTGATTAATGCACTTAGGTGTACATACTACAAGATATTTCAATTAAATAAATGTACACTCCGTAGTTTCATAAATGTGTAAAATCCACAATTGTTTAAAAAAAATCCTGATATTAATCAAGTTAAAAATTTTGCATTCGTTCAATTGTAATGATTGCAATGATTACATAGATGATACTCAAATTTTATAATGCACGAACCAATGCGAGGAAAGACATTTATGTTCTCTTTACTTTTATAGAAAGGAATTTATTGCATTCTACGAAACCATTACTTCTAAATTCCGAATTCAATAATTAAATCGGCGAGTGCCCCAAACGAAGCGGATATTCAAACTTAAGACATTCCGGAGTCGGGAGTGCGGTGTCATAGACACTCATCTCCCGTTTAATTGATTGTCAGTAAAGTTCGTTAAACGCCATAGGATGCGGGGTATGGACCCTCAATACATCCATGGCCTGCAGCGGTTCCGTCAACATTATAGATCCAGGAACAACAGTAGAGGAAGCTGACACTGGAACAAGAGAACCGTTCGCAGGATTGCCGTTCGGAGTTATTGGTCCGTGCTGATTGGACTCCTGCCGCATTATGTTGCGACGCCATTTTGCTCGCGCGTTTTGAAACCACACCTAAGACGAATCAAATAAATTACATAGTATTATTACCTGATGCAGTATCTAATGAATCCAAACATAATATCAACTTATTTCAAATGTAATATGCAGAACACGTCCGGTTAAAAGGTATCAAATTAAAAGAGTTGCAGTTTTAAAGATATATCATATTTCAGGATAATAAACCAGGCTCTGCAGAATATTTTCATAAGCAATGAAGGGTACTTGTTTTTAATGTTATGTGCGCATTAGCAATTAATCATGACTTGCTTTCGTGAAGGAAAACATCATGGCATTGCCGAGAGTTCTCCGTAATGTTCTAAAAGGTGCAGTGAATTCGCTGTTGACCAGTGTGGTGGACTATGATTTTTTATCCTATTATTGTAAAAGGAGTCTGGAGCCTAGTGCTGAGACATTTTTGGTACTTTTTGAGTACTACAAAAATGTTGGCAGCTGTTAGATATATCGTGTACGTTGAATTATGTATAAAACTAATTACATATTAAGCACCTACAAACATGGTTATAGTTCAATAAGAGTCGCTTAGTCTCCGCAGTCTCCACCAATCCGCTCCAGAGCAGTGTATTTCATGCTCTAGGCCTCCTTAATTATAGGAATAGAATTGTATTTGCAAGGAGCCGTTAACAGGTGGACATTAAACAACCTTAGTTACCATTAAGGTTTTTCTCGAAGTCGGTCGTAATATTACCTTGATAACTGGCTAGGATCACCTCATTTGTAAATGTTGCTGGTGCTATATCTATCAGTAATTTTATATAATGTTCTTTAAGCGACTTATTTGATACCAGTACTAATAAGCGTAAAATGCAATTAAAGATTTGTTTATATATATATATATATATATATATGTGTATATACCTGAAGAACACGTTTTGAGAGTCCAGTCTTCTGAGCAAGTTGTTTCAAATCTTTGGCATCTGGGTTTTGATTGATCGCGAAGTAGGACTTCATGGTGCGCAGCTGGTGATGTTTGAAGCTGGTGCGCATGCGTTTAGTGCGCTGATTGTGCCCTGTTACACTGCCTGGAGACGTGACCGATGAGTCGTAGCCAAGAGACTCCATTGAGGAAGAAAGGTCACCGCGTTGAAGGATTTCTGAAACAAGATTTACTTTTTAGTATTTGTTTTGCTGTTATAATAAATAGTGACGGTCTTGCAGTTTGACCATCTTTTTTTCATCAACATGACGCCTTTACACCACATTGTGAAAACAAACACGTCGAGTATAATAGTGGGAAACTTATCGGTTATGAAGATGATGGTGATTCATTTTATAGTTATAGAATAACTAGTGTACGACATGCTTTATTACATCATCCTAATATTAAGTAGAAAAGGTGCGAATTTTGTGAGTTTGTGTATATGCGGAAGCTAATGCCCGTAACTACGGCATCTATTTGAAAATATATTTTACCACTCTAAGGGTACATTATTCTGAATAAACATAGGCTATACCATGTTTATCCCGAAGGAAATCGAAGTGAGCAGTAAAAAGAGGATTTAGCAGGTAGACGCAAAGCAAAAGTTGTTGATGTAAATAATTTGGATGCTCAAAATAATGCATAAGGCTATGGTTTAACTCATTATTTTGAAGTTGTTTTAATAATTATATTTTTCTTATTTTTGTGGAAGCAATAATAAAGCGCTGCGTAAGTTTTTACTGACACATGAAATACTACAAAATATAAGGTATAATCATCTAGAATATTAATTGTGGGTACTTTAGTAAAAACAAAGAATACCCAAATTTCCTAATAAATATAATAATGTAAATAATTGTTGGTACGTCTGTTAGCAATATTAGTGAAGGATATATGGCAAATCTGAACAACTTAAGTTATCAGAGATATATTCGTATCACATATTTGATTTGTTGTTATAGTACTTTTGTGCCGTATTGGGGCGGCCTAGAATACTCCAATCCCATACTGGCACAACAGGGTGTCGTAAGCCGCGACAGAGGCCGTCATTATTGGTGGTAGGGCTTCGCATAAACATTATATTATCAGTATTATTATTAAGTCATTAATATTATTACTGGTATTATTATCTTCTTGCGACGCCTGCCTGGCTAGCTACCACCCTCCAGTTTGAATCAGCCGCCAAACGACTCACCGTGTTCCGGCTCGGGGCTTGAGAGCCAGTACTTTCTTTCTTATGTACCGGGTGACCTTCTCATTTCCTGGCCGACAACACATCGGTGATACCTTTAGTCTTGCTGATGTCCATGGGCGACGGTGACCACTTACTATCAGGTGACTTGTCTGCTCGTTCGTTGGCTATTAATATAAAAAAAAGAAAAGTGCCTAAGTGTAACATACGACCGGTAGCGCAGTAGTCGAATTAATAACAATTTTAAATCTGTTAATCCAAATGATAAAAATGTTGCAGAACAATGTCTGCTATGTCAACTAGTAGCACAGTAAATCAATATTTTGCATGTTTCTGGATCGGTGCCCAATACGCTACATACTCGTAAACAGCTGACATGATCGTTGCATTGCGAGGAAGCAATTTTAATTAATTCTGTTTGTGTTCCAAATGACGTGACGATTTTATAATGTCGGTGTCTGGTACAGGACACTTCACTATCGCAATGCCAACTTTTTTCAATTTTTTCATATAATTACTTATGCTGTCAATAATTATGAACGACCGTTTCATTGTAAAAATCCAATAACATGTCATTTTTCGATTCTAGGTATATTGACGAGTGTCTCAGGCGTTTAGCAACTTGAAAAGGTTGAAAAAGAACCGGACCGCTTCACATGCCTTAGCAACCGTTATGTGGAAATCTACAGGTCTGGAAATTCTTCGCGATTTTTCCTTGAGTTTCGGAACCAAGTGCTATTTTTCCCATTAGCTGAAAGAGAAGAAAGACACTAATTTAAAGCATATATTTATTTTATTCCTCTCTCTCTTTCTCTCTCTGATGATACCTGGTTATCGACACCCATGAAAATTCGTAATACTGAGGGTATCATCGAGGAATAAGCTAGGTGGTTTAGTCCAATGATCAAGATACATTGCATCGTCCAACGGTGAGCAGATTGCATCAAAAATATAGAAGCTTGACTTGGACTTAAGGATTCTATTACACAAAATATGTAATTTGATTGTGAACTCTATGTTACATTATTATTATTATTTTTACAAATATTACGAAGTAATATTTTATTGTAGCATATAAGTCTATATTAGGTATTATACTAGTTATTTTGACAATCTACACTAGATATTTTGAAATTTTTTGTCTGTATGTCTGTCTGTATGGCATGTTATAACTCAAGAACGACTTGACTGATCTTAATAAAAATTATTATGTAATGAGAACACGTGATTGCGTAAATGATAGGCTGTTTAAAATACCCGGAAGCCTAATGATGTCTAATCGGGGTAAAAAAACAAAATTGTGGATAATCGTTTATATAAAATTAATTGTTTAACCCGAAAGAAGTTGGAGGTGCCCGCTAATAGTTTTTTTTTTATTTCTTCCGTCCACTTTATTCCTTGCACTTTGACTTTTAACAAAAATTAAAACACGCATAAATATTGTAAGTAACAACAAAAGCATCCTCTTAGTAGGTAAATATGTGTTTTATCTACTTTATAGGTTTTAATAAGCATAAGATTTCAGCATTGACTTAGCTTTTAATTGTACTTCATTTATTAAATAATTGCTATTTGATTAGGTATAGTTTGTAGAAATATAGTCAACAATAATGTATAACAATAAGTAGAAAAGGCTTCTTTATATTTTTAACCGACTTCAAAAAAGGAGGAGGTTATTAATTCCTTTATATTTCTTTTGTTTATTACCCCAGAACTGTTATTCCTTTTATATATATGTATATATATATTCTGTTTAGTCTCAATTAAATTGAAAGTAAAAATACCGCCTCTAAGGGTGAAAAAATAAATCATGAAACCGATAAATCCTGCTTCAAATTTTTGAAAAACCATCTTCTACAAATAAGTAGCTTTTTTCATAATTTTTCTACTTGTTACATTATTGTTATTACACTGGCAGTTAGGCAGTATAACGGATATGGTGGTCAGCACTAGAAAAATCCTCTAACAAACCTAGCGTGTCGCACCACATCCTTTAGTTTTTCTACCATCATTGTTGGTGACAGGAAGATGCTGATGTAACTGATTGTAGATCCGGCTGTGGTCGCTTAGAGTAAATTGCGTCAAGTTTTTTTGCATATCTCCCGCGATGTTCGACGGTGTTGAGAATAGTATGATTGAGGCTTCATCTATTAAATTTAAATTATTTGAATGCGGTACTAATTTAAATAAAGAAAACATAACTATATATAATTAATAATATAATTCAAACAAAATTTTTTTC
Organism: Megathymus violae; assembly: GCA_003671415.1. NCBI lineage: Eukaryota > Metazoa > Arthropoda > Insecta > Lepidoptera > Hesperiidae > Megathymus > Megathymus violae. Next base: position 5,707,321 of record PDGT01000004.1, on the reverse strand, counting down.
AATAGAATTAATCCAAATTCTAAAATAATATCTTAAACTCACAATATTTTGAAATTATATATTAATTGATACGTGTAGTTAACATAATATATGGTTAATTGCTTCATTATGTAGTTCGAAGATGATTTTTTCATAATGTTGTAAGAGGAAATTTAAAATAATTTACGAAATTAATTTTACTTCAATTTCAATTTACATAAATCGATCTTTGACCAGTTGTAGAAATTTAAATCTTATTAGTTTGAAAATAGATTCTGATTTCATTGATTATATGACAAATCCGTATAATTTAAAGTTACTTCACGGCGTCATTGGTACAACGAAATAAAAAAATAATAATCTTAAATACACTCAGTTAAGTACCATCTACAAAAATGGCACCGAAATCATTTACTTGAAAGAGAAACTCGAAAGTATTATGGTAGTTTGTCATGAATCGTAATTGGAGGTAAATTGGAATCCCCGCCAGTGTAGTTAAAATTTAACGTATACGTCAAAAAACGGAAAACAACCGACAATTATAACGAAGCATCATCTCCTGCCACTTACGTGGCTGTCAAAACAAATAACACAAAATGATAGATGTACCGATATTCGGATACGTTTTTGATCTTGCGATATCTCTAATGGACGGTTTAGGGTGCTGTGAACATAAGAGCATACGTTTATTAAATTTTCACCCTCGCATTCTGGTTGCATGCGTGGTTGGTCGACGGGCCCAACGATGCATTGAAAATTAATTAATACAATAATTGTATAATTGTCGAAGCGCTTATAGACCGAGGGCTTACGGTGTAAGTAAGTGATAGAACGAGTAAAATAATTTCGGGTGCGATCGGAAGTTAGATGAGTGGCGACAATTGACAAAACTTCTTGTACGCTTCCGTGCTTAAGCCGTCGGTAACAGTCGATAGGAGTCATTAATCCATGGCAAATTGTTCAAGTGGTCTAAAAATCTTATTCGACGCTAGTACTATACGTAATTATCCAGTACTGGAGCGTTTACTGATTTTATAAACTTGCCTAACGATTTTACTTAAATATTCATTAAATGATTACGATGTAGTGATGTATGATGAGTTAAATGTAATACGTGTTGTCACTAACGTGACACATGGGCCGTGTTCAGACGAATCGCAAACTCCACCGTATTATGAGGATGAATATTATGAGCACACAGCACGTGATTACGTGAACGCAGGCTTCGTATCACAAGAAGGTACCACAACCAGGGAATATCGGCAAACGGTAAAACGGTGTAGCTGTTATCGTCCATATGTTTGGTGTGGATTACTAAATATAGTTGTTGTGAATTTCTTGTATGTGTTTTCATGTTAATTTGTATAGCATCGATCGTCTGTATCGTATGTTAATACAAGAGCGAATTATTGCTATATTCCGCGCTTTAATAAATTCGTAATTCTTGTATGTATCAACGCTAAAAACAAGTAAATATTTTAACAAAAAAATCTACATCAATTTGAAGAAAGTGAATCGTTTGGTTGTATCCAACCCTGTATACCAATGTACCTATATAATTTTTCACCCTTAAGGATGGTCTGTTGTTTTTTTTTTTCAAATTTAAATGGGACCAAACGGAAAATATATCATCTCAAATAAAAAAGCAATTTTTCAAATCGGTTAATGTTTGAGGTAGCAAACATAAACATCCTTTATAAGTATACTTTATTGAAGTGGGTTAAAAAACATAATAATCTGTACTTGTATATATTCTGATTTAATTTTCCTTTGCTCGTTGTAAGAAATGTGTTAACTAAAACATTTACCAGTTTAATTACCAACATTGTGTTCGCTATAATTATTGTGTATAATATCAGGTTCAGTTTCAGCGGGTCACAACTAATTTATTTAAATACAAAGGTTATTTTACCGTAGTTTTATCTGCATTGTCTGTAATTTGCGTAATATAACTTTTAATAGACGCGCTCACAGACCGATGGCTTGTGTAGCTTTGAATTGATCGAGTTAAACAACTGCGGGCGCGGTTCGTAGTGGGAAGGGTGACCGCTAGTGGCTTCGTGGTAGCTTCCGTGCTTCAAGGGGCACTGAAACTTGAAACTAACGTAAAAAGTCAGGTAGCAGTCGATGTGGAAGGCCTTCGATTGGCATACAATCGCATTATATAGTGGGCTGTTTCTTAACAGCAATTACAATTTAGTGATTGTAGCCTGTAATGTGCATGTGTTTTTGGACATGCTCGTTGTTATTGTTTAAAAGTTAACTTAATTGAAATAATTCTGTTCACATAAATAATTCTACTAAATTTATTTTATTATATGCTTCCCCTACATAATCAATATTCACTAAAAGAATTTACTTCGAGTAGTTCATTATGACTTTGTTTTCTGTTTTTAATTATGAAGTGTATAGTTAATCAAAATGAATTATGTAATAAGTAGTAATAATTCGTTCATATAATATATCATTACTCCACGGAAAGTCATGGAAGGATAGTTTTATTGGATACGTGGAAGGTCGAAATAATTGAAAGGAAGTGAAGAAAGACTAATGAATTAAAAATAAAACGTATTCATCAAATAAGTGAATAATGTTATGCAAATGATTTTGGAGAGACAAATAGTATTTCAGAGGTTTTTCTCGCATATTAGCGTATATTAGTAGTATATTAGTTATAAAACTAAACCTGATACTATTTAAAGTATCTATGTAATTTAAAATATTGAATTTTCCTAGTGCTATAAATCTAAAATAGAAAAAATGCAAATCTTTTCAGATTAAGATAAAAAAAATCAGATAGAAGTTTCGTCGGAAAATTTTGCGTATTTCAAAAAATATAATGCAATAACAATATTATATCCCTACAGATGATATTAAATAATAACGATAATATGTACATTATGTACATATATGGATATGGATATGAATATAAATTTATAAATATTTATATTTATGCATCCCTTTCACTTTTGTTACCTTATTCGAAACTGCGTCTCTACAATTCACGCCGATTGATGGAAATTTTAAACTCTGTGACACCGAAAAATCCACGTTTTACTTTTTGAACTATATACCACTACAACGTTATACTCGCACACTAACAACACCCATATTGTTAAATTAGAGTCATTGACTGTAGCAAGAGCATAATAACCAAAACTAGTATTATTTCAACCACCTGAAAACCCAATGCCCACAACAACATTAAATAATCCGAGATATGACATATATATAAATATATATATAAACAAGACAGTGGCGGAAAGGAAATACCTGAAACCCAAAATGATTATCATTCGAGATATGATAAACTCCACTAAATTATTTAAATTAGTTAGTGAAACGAAAAATAAGAGCTTTATTAGTTTATGGTTTTAGGATTCAATCAATACTTAACAAATAAATTATTATTGGTCTGAAAGATTTTCTCTTATACCACCCGTAGGTACATTTTGAGCTCCAATAAGTTATATTCTAGCTTTGTTTTATGTTTATTTGTTGAGATAATTAACAAGATACCGAGATTACATCAAATGATTTCCTTTTTTCTCAAAAACTTAGGTTTAAAGCATTATGCAGCCGTAAAGGTTTCGATATTAACAATTAGATATTAAAAAAATAAAGGAGCTATGCTCCAATATGTTTTATTGCACATGTAGGCGACATGTTTGTCCGTCATAGGAGATATCAAAGCTTTGAATATATGTATCGATTTCCGACTAGTTACTTAAAAAATAAATCTTTTAATCGATATTACTTTGTTGTATGTTGATATGTCATTTCAGCATTATACAACGAAAAGGGAGGAAAGCGACTTAAAATTATTTATATTCAGCAATATATAAACTTCAACACGTGTAAGGGATAATTACAATTTATTTAAAGCATGATTATAATATGTAAGAAATTTTTATATAGAAATTGCATGTTTGCGTCATATCAAATTCAAGTCAAATTCATTTTATTTAAAGAAGTTATACACATTTAATAAATGAAAAAGATATTACAAGTACAGTTGCTGCAAGCAGAGTTCAGACACAAAGTAAGTTAATGTATACACTGTTAACGTATGTGTATATATAGGTATGTATGTAGTTGTATAATTATCTTCTTCAAGAAGTGCCTCAACATTTTAACTCAAACCAAAGCGTTAATAAATTTTTTAAGTACTAATAAGACATTTTGGAGTGAATCAAAAGCAGTTTAGTAAGGTATCTAATTAAAATTATATTAAATTTATTGTAACCTAACATTTCGGAAGGTGAATGTCCCTTACGTTTAAATATAAAAAAACCTTACCATATCAAATTTGTCATCGCATTCGTCATTTAATTGCCGTGCAGGTGCTGAAGTCTTTCACTTTTATTTATTGCACCTAGTTTAAGTGATGGTACTTGCAATAAATTTAAGAATTGATAACAATTCAACTTTAAGTAACTGGTATCTATTACCTTTAAAACAAAAACTTAAAAATGTAAATAAACCATTTTTCTACTTTTTGTTTTATTTCAAGGACATCATAGCGTGATAAAAAATCCAATAAAATTTATAAAACAAATTTTATATTGTCATAGGTTATTAGATAATTCTAAATCAGAGGGATACGGTAAAGTCAAATAATATTAGTAAGTTATTACAAATTAATTGTATGCCCATTATTTAAAGAACAGTTATTAAATATACAATACCAGTAACCCGCCCTCGCATCACTTCAGACGACTGACGATTTACATTTGGAGATAGCACTCGCTCTGTTTTATGAATGGGTTTCTTTAGTTCCGTGAATTAGACACGTATCCACTTATTATAGTGGCTTAACTAACTAGAATTTTTTATCACTTCCCTCATAGCAGTAGATTGTCCATATTGACTTTTATTTCACACTTCAGCGGGAATGATTCATTTCCAAAGATAAGAATTATCCTAAATCATGATTCATAATATCACACCATAACATTGCAGTCCAACTCTACACTCAAGTCTTAGGATTCGTAATGTTCGGTGTTCCTTATGATATCCAGGTTAAAGGACTTTGGGTACTATTATTCACTGGATCGCCACTAACATACCCGGAGCTATGTACTTGCGCTGGTACACGTATAATCCATAACCATATCAGTCACGAGACTGACTTTGTTCATCATAACATTCCTTGCTTGACAGCTACTCTACGTACCAACATATGTACATGAGACAAAGTATTATATCTATCGAATAATTATATACACTAGGAGTTTTGTTTCTGAAACTAAAATGAAATTCAGTTTGGTTTAGGATGCAATCGTGTTTTTGTTTCGCCACCGTGGCCGGGCCTAGAGGAGAGCTTTATTTACACATTTTTTGAAAAACATCATATCATTGCACTCCGGGTATGTCACAGACAAACACAATCACAATTTGCATGTGCACGGCAAGAAAAGTCGCGAGAATTTGACCGTGAACAATTGCCAAAAATTCTCTAAATATGGTAAATTCACATTGATTGAATTCTTGGAATTCATGGAAGAGTGATATAGGCACCAAGTCGAAAGTTTCTCGGAACGCTTACCGTTGTAATATCGCTAGAACGGACAAAGGGAACCTATATCCCTCCTATGGCTTGAAGGTTCCAGCCTATCGGTGATTCCTGGGTCGTTGACAACTTGGACTACGCGTTCTGTACAGTGTAAAATGGATTTAGCTGGTACTTAGGCCTCCTTGCCCAAAGCCGAGAGCGTTACTCCATAATTATGCGATCTAATTTGTGCTTTGTATTGCATTAGCCGGTGACTCGCAGTAAAGTAAGTATCTCTTCGCCCTAAACAGGAAGCCAATCTTTTTAGAAGCTAGTTTAGGTTTCACTTCCAGAGGATGCCGGTACTGCACATCATTTGAGATTTCAACTCCCAGCATCCTGATACTTTTGCTAACGGTGAACGCTATCTCTAGAAACTTAGGCGCCATGATAAATAGAGCTTTCAAGGCGGTAAAGGCGCAGCTATGTCGTCTTGGGATTGAGTTCGACTAGATTTAGTCGGCCCCATTCTGAGGTTCGCTTCAGAGAGTTCTCGACTTCAGATACGAGTTTGATTCAGCAGCAAACGTCAAGTATGCAATGCCCCTCCAATGCCCAATGCCTCAATGCCCCCCATTGCTTTTTAGAGCCTGAGCCTAATGGTATATTGGGTAACCTGGCCTTGGCGGAAACAGTATTGGCATTCGCTGAGCAGCTGGTGATCCTCCGAACCCCCCTTTACGCATATAGTGATATGCGTTCTGTGGAACTTAAGATTTTAAACTTATATCATCGCAGATATATACATTTTAACGTATAATTGGGTCGAAATATTGGATAAAAATAAATGTATTATTTATAACTTGCTCTATCACCTTCAAAAGCAGGCAGATCATCGCTATGGGCCTGCAGTCGGCAGGGTTGTTTTTGATTTATCGCTCATTATTTATTTAATTCAAGATTGTACTACTTTTAAGTTATTAATTGTCAAGCGCGAATATTCTCGTACATTAAACGGTTTTAGTAATCAATTTCGTTTATTAATTATAAATAACTCGCCTTTGTTTCCCTTAAGGAAACATAATCCATTTTTAAATAAGATGTCTTTCCCGAACAACGTATTTATCATAGTATTTTAAATACCTGAGTATTTAAAAATAATATTTGATAATGAGTATTTAATAATAATTTAAAAATAAAAATAATTTAAAAATTAAATACCTGAGTACACTTGACCCTTTTTCGTGAACAACTCGGTCTATTGTTAAAAACCGCATAAAAAGCTGTACAAATTGAGATTATCGCGATCATAAGGACAGTCTAAGATTCTCTCATATTATAGATGTCGAGTACATTAGACATATAAATTGATTTTTACTTAATTTTTTTAAATTATTTTATTACATTGTTTTCTTTTTTGAATAAGATTTTACTGTGTTTTTAAAAGATTGCCCTTTTTCAAACCTCTTATCATGCATTTATTAGGACGTGCTCTTGAACGTGTTTATCAATATGAGCGAAATGGCTCTTAGGTTGTTAAAAAAACATTTTTTCGCTTCATTCAAGAACTTTTTACTACTACTTATTATTATTAGTATATGTTACTCTTACTTAGATTTTTATGTGACTCATTTGTATATGTGTATATTAAAATGATAGATTTATTATAATAAAGTTATATGAATAATTGATATTCATCACAACATCAAAAAGTACCTAATTATAGATAGTTACGAAGGCTGTCGCTGCTAATTTGTGGTAAAACTGTCCGGAGATAAATAACGAAACATTTTCTTGATGTCAAAATTTTTGCTATAAGTAATTATTGCTTTGAAAAATTATACTTACTTATATTAGAAGTATAAAATATAAAATATTTTTAGAAAAACACCATAGTTAATTATAATTACTTTATTAATTTTTCGATTGGTGATTATGATAATTATTGACTACGATATATACATGATATGTACATATGATATATTGATACGATAGTCAGTGCTCAAAACTATGTTTTTGATTTTGACTTTGAGATGAAAACTAGGAATGTTTATATCTTTAAATATGAAGGAACATTTAAATATATCTTTATATATTTAAATAACCAATGCCAACATATACATACTGCAATGGTTTGTATCTAAATATATTCTCCGATAAACACAAATAGACAAAAACCGCCGAGAAAAGCTTGGCTCCCAGTAACTTTAAAATTTAACGCATGAATAAATTTCATACTAGTTTTCAAATTAAAGTTTATTGTAAATGTTGACTCATAATATACTTTAAAAATAAACAATGTATAATTTTAATCTGATCATGGTCCCCACGCAATCTAACCATATAACTATTACAAAATTCCAAAAAAAGACATTATAACATTTTGGATATAGGTATGTATGTCATTCTACAAATTAAGCTCCACGACAGTTTTAATAGTAGTATACTTACTAGTGAGTATACTTATTAAAAGTATACATTCTACCGTACCACAGTTATTTTGTTAAATCAATTAATTTATATGTAGGTATCAGATATAGAAACGTCGTTCTTCGGTACCCGGTGCCACTGTTATGTTGGAAGTTGTAATTTTACCGATCCGACGGAATGCCGGTTATCTTACACTACGATCTGACGACATCCGTTCAATGAAGTTGTTAGAAGCTTGCGCTGGTCAATAAATAAAGTTGAGGTGTTGATAAGGTACGGTGTCTCAACTTGATCTTCTAAAATTAGTAAACTAAACTATACCGTTGGAAAAAAAGGTTTCACTCAGGTACATTGAATACTCTTTATTACACGTTGAAATATCGATTAACAACCAATTTATACCAATTTTGGAGTTCAAACTGGATGGAAATCTGATCTGTGTGTATTGTTTCCGTATTTATCACCTGAGTGTATTTGTTAAATTTGTCTATCACTTGTAGTATGTATGTGTACTGACTCTGACAGATGTTGTTCTGTAACATATTTTTATACCAACAATACAATAAATTTCTTGCGAACTTCATCAAGTTGTTCATGAGAATAGTAGCTACAAATTTCATTCATTATAAGGTTTACAAACTGGTCTGCGTCCATAGGTTCGAAGAAAAAACAACTGGTCAACTCTTCATCGAGCTTGCGCGGGATATTTGTATCGTCAATACATAAACGAACGAACGATTATAATATTATTACATATAAGATTATAGTATAAAGGAGATGATGTAACAATCACTATGTATGTAGGTTCTAACATGTAATTTATAGTAATCACTATATGAAAGTTCTTTCCTAAACTTTAAACAGGAAACTAATAATATTCCTGGACAGCAGTAGATACGACCCATTTCACCCAAGTAAAGTCCGATTCGGCCCTTGTAGTGAGCGTCAGTCGTGTGTGATTTATATTTGACACTTTTCTACGTCTCCCTCAGGTGAAGTCACCCTTGGTCTCGCTGTGATCTCGCACGTATGCATGTACATATGCACGAGTGCTCTGACTTGGAAACTTTAGCCCAAGGACCGTAATAGATCGTAGGCGTAAAAAAGCGAAAAAAAGGAAAGGAAAAAGTTACAATGAAATCACCTCATCAAATCAAAAACTACTCTCTAAAATGAAAATCTTCTATAGCCTCACGGCCAAAAGCTCGTCTGCTGCTCCTGAAAAAGGTAAAACAGCCCCTCTAGTTCTCTTAACAGATGCCCTACTTCCCGGCGCTGCAAGTCTCCACTCATAAATAATCGGTCTATCCCCTTACAATTTATTGAGCATCACCACTGGCCCTGATTATGACACGTTTTACACACAGGGCCACAAGGCATTAACCGAGTCTGCGGTCATTTCGCCCCATTATGCTTCTTGCTTAACTTGTCCACAAACTTAAGTATTCATTCACCTGTTCCTCTGTTTCTTTTCATTCCGACTCCTTCGCAGCTCGTCACATTGTTCGCGTAAAGCCACATTACGGTCAACGGCAACTGGACTTTGAAAAAAGAAATCTCACACCTTTACCGGTTAAATTTTGTCATGCCTATTTCGACGTGATCTCACAAAGTTGAGATGGCTAGGAAATAACTGCGGTAGATTAATCGATTACTTGATTTAACTACACTCAATGTAATACCTAATACTATTTATAGAGCTAATAACGATAGACAAAACATTTTATGGCAAGTATGCCCACCACCAAACGCATCGCTGACAGGTTTCCGCCTAAGAGGAAAGCAAAGAACCCACATGGTAATTAGTTCTCCAACACTGTAACACGTTAAAAAAATCCATGAATGATTTTATAATAAAAGAAAATTGTCGGTTACCACTTGAAGTTATTAGTTAACATTATCAGTTTATTATCGTGACTTTATATTGATTTATAATACCTTTAAATTGATTAGCTACTAACTCAGTGTGCGATGAACTATATCAGAAAAGCGGAATCGAGAACTTTATAGTTGGAAGTCCTCAGTTATAAAGAAATCCAACTTACCTAATTACTGTAAAACCTCAAGCATTGCTAGGTTACTTAGTTCAATAAACTTTTGCTCAACTACTAGAAATAAAATCGCTTCAATGGAAACTGAAATTGTGTAAAGCTTTCAATTATTATTTTAAAAGCACAAAGTTTGTCATAAACGAGAAAGTTGTAAGCGGGAAGTATCAGCAATTTTTTATTCATTTTTTATTCTATTGTTACGTTCACTACTCTTGGCAAAAAATATATTTTGCAAAATGAATAGAGAAATGAAATGAAATAGTATATATATATAATAAAATTCTAACAGATCGCATTCTGTACATGAGTTATTAGGGGTGTTTATTAACACAATAGAACACAAAACAATAGTTGTTAGAATTTTTGTCTGTTTGTCTGTGCATTTGTTCGTGGCAATCTCAGAAATGTTCTAACCAATTTCGTTCTGGTTTTTTGCTAATGTATTGCAGTAAGCATTACTTAATACCTAAAGTTTGTTTCATTGCAATCCGTTCATAAATAAAAAAGTTATAAATTAATTTAAAATAATGACAGTACTATTTCATAGCGTAAGGCGTAATTTTCTCGAAGCGAAGCGAGGGCAGTTTACTAGTCTATAATAAAAGTTGATCGTAATCATTATAGACCACTCACAGATATTTTTACTTTCATGACGATTTTTTCCTTCACTGAAGCACATCTTAATTATTTTGAAATTTGATACAATCACATAACTTAAAAAATATACTGTGCAGGATTCAAAGCCGCGCCTCTCGTACGATAGTTTACTTTCAAACCACTAATATATCACTGCTGTAGACTACTCTTCTTACTACAAATATTTTTAATCAACTTCTAATGTGTTTAACTCATTTCTTTAAACGATATCTAAGAAAAAAATTATGTTTTATCGAAAACGAGTTTTCAACAAAGTTAAGACAAAGAACAAAAATACAATGTCCAATGAAATTAAGTAGTTTTAAGTATAAGACTAACTCTGGTCATACGTGCAGCCTTAAAATACGTAAATTATATTCTTCATTTATCATAGCGACGTACGTTGAAAACAAACGATAAATAAAGCAAAAGCCGCTACAAGCAACAAAAAAAATTTCATCGTGATATCAAAAGTAAACTATCCAAACCCAAAAGTAATAGTTTATACGTCAACGTCCGCTGTCCCTGCGCTTCACCTGTCTTGGAGTGCAGAAAAAAGTGACGTAAGTGGAATAAAATAAACCCCAAAGCCAATCAATTAAAAATTATTACCTTGATTAAACATAATTATGACCTAATAGCATATCGTTAATTTTTTGTTGATTGTTTTTTTAGTATTTATTTTTAAAGGTAACAGTATCAGTTTAATTTCAAGAGAAAAATCTATGCGTGAAACCATTACTGACCAACCGCAGGCCGCGTGTAGATTTGTTCTCATCCTCTTTGCATGAAGCGTACTCAATATTTTATTATATATAAATAGAATATATATTTTAGTAATTAGTAGGTTGTTTCTTCCCTTATTGTCAGCAAAGAAATGGAAATTATGATAAAATTACCAAAGTTTATTTTTGAATGATTTATATTTAACGTCTTCGCCGTTCCGGACACTTGTGGCATAGAGTGTGTGTTTAATAATCAAAACACTTTCGTATTGATAGACTTTATACCCCTAAGTGCTGGACAGCCAAAGATAAACGGCAGCTATTAACATTAATCTGTAATTAAATGTCACTTTATTACTGAGACATAAGACCTTAAATCCGAGGAAGTTTTACCAAAGGCAAGCTCACGTTAGTTCACGATGGGGTAACCGATAACATACGGAATGACATTTTGGGCACCACGCGATGCGCTCGTTCCATTAATTTCTTTTTATAAAATTTTATTAATTAAAAATAAATTTCGTTACCTTTTACATCTGTGCGTGTGACTGACTGGCCATCTGCTTTTTGTTTAGAAATGTTGTCCTAGTTATTAAGTTAATGAGGCAGCCGCGGTTTGTTAAAACATTTTTTGTTGATTTACTGTAAGCTGATCATTGCTGATTGAGATCGGACTTTCGTTATTCGAAAGGGCTGAGCTAAACTTATATAAATGACTAACCGAGTAATTTTAAATTACAAAACTTCATGCCTATTGTTGAAAGAAATACAACTGAAGTATCGTTGACAACACAAATATAGGAGGAAATTTTCATCTGATAATTTGGCTAATTTTTTATAACCATATGTTTTATTTAAGGTCTACTCCGCTCAGGAACGTCGATAGTACCAGGAGTACGACCAACGCATCGCCGAATATAGAAAAAAAAAGAGAATCCGTTTGTTAACTGGTTCCTCAAAACAAACAACGCGGAAACTATTGAAATACAATTTGAAAACTTTTATTCAAAGTAGATTTTACTAGCAATTTTTTGTAAAGTCAAACTACGCTATTAATAGAGTGAGTCTCTATGAAGAGCAAATTTGGAGGAAGAAGTTAAAAAAAAATCCCAAGGACAATATTCTACTACTCACTCTACTCACAGTCACTCACAAGCTAAAATGATTGAAACACTACAAATATCACCAGATTTTTTAATAATTATGGAATTATATTGTAGCGGTTGTTTACGTACTAAATGATATAGTGTTATAAAACATATATTTTATTTATTTTAATAAATCCGATACAAATGAATCCCTCGATGATAATTAACGTCAATACGTCAATATATGTACATATATATATAATCAAATTGAGCACGTTAATTATCAATGACAGAATCATTTGAAGGTGATAAATTAAAATAAATAAAATAATTGAAATAAGTGTATAATAACAAACCCCTTGCGATGCACTACCCAATATGCTGTCACCATTCCCTTACTGTGTAATGCTATGCTTATACGCTGGGCGATAAAACTTTCAGTCCTTGGTTTTTGATTTCACTTCACGGACCAAAAGTCTTGTTTCCGAATGCTTTTAATCTTTTAAATCCAGAATCTAGATGGAAGCGAAATAAAAAATATATCTTTAGAATGTTTTCAAGTTTAACCTATTGATAATAATATGTCAATGACGTATGAGCATGCGCCAAGATAATGCTAGCTTTTTGCAAACTGAATAGCATGTAAATTAGAAAATGAAATACGAAGTGGTTGACGCAACAATATTGTGAATGTGTGTAGCCCGTGCATACGACATATTGAAAGATAGAAAAAATTTTATCATAGCGTCACAAGCAGATAATATAACGAATATTAAATATCTAGCCAATTAACACCACATGACTCCAGATAATATAGCAAGGTTTCGGTGGGCAATTTAATTTTTGTGTTAATAATCGATGTATTCAAAAATAAACAATCAAATACGTCGGCGATTGCGGTATTGGGGAGCTTTAGTTTTGGAATACATTCTAAAATTATTCAAAGATTCCGGGTCTGTTCCTATCGATTTATACCAGTTATCGCCCAATCACTGTATTTACTTATATGATGTAATATATATAGATGGAATGCTGCAAGCATTTTGGAAACCTTGTCCAAAGAGAGCGATGGCACAAATTTTTTTTGATAGTGTTTTTTTACTTTTCTATTTTTGTATTTCTTTTTTGTATATATGTATATTTTGTAAATAATTCCTTAAAAATACTTTATTTTTAAATTGTAAATAATATTATAATTTTCATCTGAATAGAATAAAAAAAGTAAAAATAAGTTATACATTGAAAGTAATTTATTTAAAGTTTCATATTTTTAGTCACAATGTTAGTTTACATGTAATATTCGTCTTAAACTTGTTTTTTTTTAACCAAACACATTAGACGCTACTTTGTTAGGAGTATCATTACAGTACATTTTACTTAATTTTTTTTAAGAAACCAGCTTGTTGTTACAAATATCTATCTGTATTTATTCCTATTAGAAAACACTTGATGGTAATCTTACTTTAAAAATAGGAAAGTTAAGATTTATATGTAATTATAGTATTTATCAGTGTACGATTTTTATAAGCATCACCACAATCGATTAACGTACCATAGACAAAATATTGGCTACGGTGCCACTTACTTAGTCTGTCTAAACAACGGAAAGAACCACCGAGATGAACTATTATAGCAATTAAGATAATGTCCTTACTATATTTAATTACAACGTATGGCATTAAAATATGGAAATTTATTAATCGCAAAAATCGAAATGCTTAGAACCACCTGCCCTTTATCGGTCCGTCTTGTAACGAGGAGTCTGAATAAGTTGTTAAGCTGAATTTTAAAATATTAGACAAATCAAATGTATTTCGAAAATTAAAACTAAAATTGCTGAATAACGCATCGCAATAATAAAAGAGAAAATAAAATAAGCCTAAAAAATATTTGGAAAACAGGGTTATTTTAATTAGGTTGGTACAATTTACATTCCAGTAACTCGCCAGTAACTTTTATCAAACATTTAATATCTTTATTTATATAAATATAGTCGACAATCAAGCAGACGACCTATCTGATGGAAATCATCACTGACTGAGAAAAAAAACAATTTAATATTTAGCAAGAATAATAAAGATTATAATATGAACAGTTCATTTATTAAGTTTATTTTACATATTTGTATTACATGTTCTTATTTACATAGGATATATATTTCAGTCAAGGGTACTATGTTTTCAGTGTCTATACTCAGGTCCATCCCAGTCAATGTAACAGTAGAATTTAATGTAAAAAAATAATAATGTCTACGAGTAGTAGAGAATTTATAAATTACATACCTATGTTCCCCAATGTTCATTCCACTTTTGTGCATTCGTCGTCTACGAAGTATATGAGCGCCATTAAGATATTGTATATCGTTCAAGTAAACACAGGTCATTATTTTTTTCAATAGAAAAATGTTTTTGAAGAGCCGACAAACTAGAGTCTAACAAATAGTGTATAACTGAAATGTGTACGCATTCCTTACCAAAGAATGAAAACATTTCTTGGCTTCAATAAAAGGATTTAGATCCACCAAATCTGCACGCAGTTATAAAAATATATAATGTTAAAACTTTTGAAGAACTTTATAATCTTAACTTAATATTCCTGTAGCTTTTAATTAAATGAAAAATGTTTTCTTATAAAGGTTATAGAAGAAAACTCAATGTATAACAACATACAATATTTCACTTGAATGGCATTCGTACAGGTCGTCTAACACCACTTACTATTATAAACTCGCGGGTAAAGTAATTCTTTACTGAGCAGGATTAAAATAATTTAAATTATTTTTTCTGGGAGAAGTAAAAGAAAAGCCGTCATATAATATTATGCGGTAAGACAAAAAGCTATTATTCTTGTACGCCTATATTTATAGAATCTGTCTATATTTTTGTTGTATTCCCTTTTATACATTATCCCTGTAATTGAATATATGTAAAGCTGGAGAGGAAACCTAGATATAAGGTAATGAACATACAAAATTTAAATTTTACTGACAACAAAATCTTTTATTAATACCACTTTAGAAGTAAATGTATATGTGATATTATACACAGTGAGAGATTAATTATTATTAATTATTATTAATATTTAGATATATTTTCTCATAAATCGTGGGTGACAGTGATGTCTCGTTTATGTAGATATGTACATGTCAATGATCTTTGAAGCAAAGAAAAATTCTAGTGCTCGGGTGTGTCGAAGCGTTTATTTATTGTGAATATGGAATTTATTTTCTCTAATCGAAGCAAGTAACAAGTTATTTCTAGTACGCATATAACTTTGGAAAATTAGATAGGTAGGTACATGCAGAAGTCTTACTGCCCTTAGAATTTACATAGTACTAGTTTACTTGTCAATACTTTCAAATCATTTTAGGGCAGTGCAAATACAGCTAAGATCGTTCTTATTAAAATTTTCAGTATATATAATATTAATTCAGACATTTGTTTCTCTTTGTTAGAAAATATCAAAGAACTATTGACAGATTATCGAAGAAATCTACAAAATATAAAATTTTGCTTTTTATTAAGATTAGTGTTTTAGTTTATTACGTAATAAAGTGTATTAATATATTCCATAATATTTAGAAACATTATTTATTAATTAATTATATATTTGGATCAATTAAATGAGATCTATTAATATACATTACATATTTATCAATTACTACCATTAATTAGACATTTATTTATTGAATATTTTCTCACTATGTAAAGTACGGGAAATATAAATATAATGTAAGAAAAAATTTGTTGTTCAACAAAACAAAAGCTACTTACAGATCATTAGTGTATTTTATTTGATTATTTTATCACGTTACATGTTTTCATAACAATAATAACTCAAAATAAAAGTTTATACACTCTAGGATCACCTGTAGGTCACGGGTGGAGTATAACGCAGTCAACCATGGTTGCCCCATGCCAGTCGTGCCAAACTTCAACTGACTAACAACAACACAACAATCTGATTGTTGTATTCAACCGAATATTGTTATTTGTTCTTAGTTAGTGTTAGTAAAAACTAATAACGAAATAAAAAGTAAGTGCCTAAAGAAGATTTAAAAAAATTATATTCTTCTGTTGTCAATATTACGAAACAGGTAATAATTTATTGGTACAATGTGTCTCCCTAATTTACATCAACAATGCTGATAGTAAAGTATTTCTGAAATCGATATATTTTGATATTTGATAAGGCACGTAATGTTTCGAGAGGTCCTAGTTCCCATTATCGCCGTCACGCGCACAAGAGCTCGAGTGGGCAATGTTTCGCCAACATTGCACTCTCCTTTACAAAACAACCAAAGCACGATAAGATGCTATTGCATTTTTATGCTCAAGAAAAAATAACTAATAAAATGTAATCTTACGTACCTACCTATACACAAAATAAATTGTTTTCATTACAAAATTGCACTGGACATTTTAGGAACGTAAATGCCGCTAACAAACACCTAACACTGACATATAATAACACTGAGCAAATACAGAAAAAACTGGCGCTGCATCCGCATACACAAAACAGAAATTTCACAGTCCCGTTAAACCTACTGCTGCACCGCCACTGCAAAACTAAACATTCAATTTTAAATGTAGACTATAACGAAGTGTCGTCCCGTGGTCCATTCAGACTAGCGTCATGATTAATCGGGTCGAGAAGTCGCACAACCTGAATTCACCTCAATGAGTGCCTCGCATTTCGACGCTATAAAGAATAATCCAGACGACTTACCCCAGCAGCGGACCCAACGCGCCCAAGTACATGCCTCCTTCTTGTGCCTATGTAACTTCATGGGGAGAGAGTGAGACGAAAGCAGTTTTGACAACGCATCGCCTATTCATTAGTCGTGATTACGGTCGGGCTTAGATGAATTGACATCTGGGACGCCAGCGCGGGCAACCGTCCTCGTGCTTTCCCTTCTGAGGTTCTGCTGAATTTTAAGTGACCGTAGCATTTGATGAAACAATATTATACTCTCGAAGCATATTATGCTATGATGGTAGCAACTTAAAAAATAAAAATAAATTACACACAAACTTAACAGGTATGCTACGTATATTTAAATGTGTAGGTAGGTAGTGAAACATCACAGGATAAGCTCTCAAAGGAAAAACGAGTGGAACCAAAGCTGGCGCTTCTTTACGTGGTCCTAAGTGAGGGGAAGAAAAGAGGATTTTATAAGCGCTTTTTAAATCGTATTAGGAAAGTAATTAAATGGCTGACAGTCTTATTTACAGTAACAGGGGCACTTCAGTAATATTGAATTCGCATATTTTATAAAGAAAAAACATTTCAATTCGCATGTGTATGCCTAGCGTAAGCCTTACAATTTGAAAATAATTATGTAGTACTTACCAAGAGCACTGCTGGCCATGCGCATAGTCTGCACCTGCATATCTTCCGGGGATCCCTGGGTGATCTTCCTTTTCCTAGGGCGCCCCTTTTGGCTCGGACCACCAGTGTAGAAATTATTTGGAGAATCACCCTCACTATGCATATCTTGGCACCTAAATAAAAACGACGAAACATTATTTTGAGAATGTTCATAAACAGTTCATAGTAATCGATCGACATCAAAATACATCTCATTGAATGCATAATTTTTTTTTGTTTATATCAATTCTTCCCAACCTTTTTTCGTTCCCGTACCCCTTAATATCACTTTTCATTTATGATAACTACATACCTACTCCTAAAAATGTGTCTCGTTTCTCTTAAGGTCTAGCATCTTAGTAAGTTAATAATTATAAGGTTCATTTTAAACTACATATTGTAAATATAATACATAATAATATATTTATCTAAGTTAACAGTTTAACTTCGCAGTATTTCCGCCATTACCATTATAATTTTCACGCCCAATTCAACCCCCATTGGGACCCCGCGTACCCCCAGACGTACGCATACCACAAGTTGGAAATTGCTGGTTTAAATGATAGTGTAATGATGCAACAATAGCAATAGTGTCTACGCATACTATAGGGTACAGTGTTCCATTCAAATGTTTGATAGGTGGTCTTTGTTGGTGATGTCTGTAGGAAAAACTCGCTTGTTTTTCGTGTTTCTACGAAGTATTTACGAAAATTGCCGAATTATACAAGGTACAGATACATTATACCTAAATGCAGCATAATATTTTTCTGACACAATACGTCAAGTGTGACATTTCACAATATTGTAATGTATATAAAAGGTCTTGTGAAATTGAACCGTGTAAAAAAGTTCAGTAGCAAAAATACCATACAATCCTAAATCTTAAATTATAATAATTTTCTGGAATTCTGTTAAAAAAATTAAGCCCACTAATACTGAGGAATGACGAGCTCAAAGTTATTTTGATTTCGTCTCATCTACCTAATAACAATGTCACATTCCAAGTGCGAAATAGCGAGTTAATATAAAATAATTGGCTTGAAGTTCTGAGAAATGTTTCGGGGCGAACCCTGGCAGGCCCAAAGGAATTAAACTTTGCTCTTAGAGTAATTCCAAAAGATTGCTTCGCAAACAAAATAACTTCATTAGATTTTGGTGGCGCTAATACACTTTATATTTTGCCGAAATATTAACAACCCTATTGAAATATTAAACTGAGCAGAGATTACATAATTAGAAATTGCAAGAATTTTATATGCCTACCTAATTATTTTGCACTTCATTAATTTAATTTTACTGAATATATATTATCATTTGTTTGGCAAAAATCACGAGTTATGTGCCTAATGTATTATTTACGAGCAATGTAGACTCAAATCGGTTTTAGATAACTACACATTCATATTCATACAAATACAATAATTTAATTTTAGATGTAACCTAATGCACATTTTCACTTCAAATACATATATAAAGATGTAAGGATATAAACACAAATTCGAAGTTTGGTGCTCTCGTCAAACACAACAACATTTTTCCTTTTCTTTTTTTATATCTCCTCAATTCACAAAAACCAGCTATCGTACATTCATTAACACAGATAAAAAATAAAGAATAAACCTTATAAATAAACTAAATATTCGATACGACCATCCTGGTCATTCGTCTGTCACAGACGAATCGTCTTTAGGCGCTATCCAGGACTTCATCATATCCGCCGAACTAGTGATATTGATCGGACCTTCGCTGCTTCCGATTTTCTTTATTGCGTATCTATCGTTTCCTTTATTCTGAATA
Source organism: Megathymus violae (assembly GCA_003671415.1). Classification (NCBI taxonomy): domain Eukaryota; kingdom Metazoa; phylum Arthropoda; class Insecta; order Lepidoptera; family Hesperiidae; genus Megathymus; species Megathymus violae. The sequence continues at coordinate 5,687,751 of PDGT01000004.1, read as the reverse complement.
GTCTCATAAGGGCCAAGATAATTTGGGTCCTTCTGCAAATTGAGTTTTCTTAATGACTACTAAATCGCCCGTCTTGTATGAATAAGCTTTTTTTATCTTTTTGTTATAATTTCGGACGTTTTCTTCCTGTATTTTCTGTAATGATTCTTTCGCCTTCTTTCTAAGTTCTTGTATGTTTCCATAATAATTTTCTACATTTTCTTATTCAATTAATTGTCTAAGTTCCTCGTCTTTATCTCTCATTTTAACGCCAAACATTAGCTCAAACGGGGCAGTTTTATTAGATCTTTGGTAAGTACCATTCAGGCAACGTTGCATGTTAGATACTCGACGATCCCATTTCGTAGGGTCATCGGAACTGAGTTTACGTAATACGGCAATTATAATCTGATGAATTCGTTCAACTTGACTGTTTCCTCGCGGTTGGCCAGTCGTTATTATGTAATGAGTGATATATTCATCCTTGCAATATTTCTGAAAGTCACCTGAAATGAAAGCAGCATCTCTGTCTGTAATTATACGTTCTGGGGATCCATACATTTGTTGTTGAATTCTTAATTTGTCCAAAGTCTTTCCAGTAGTCGGTGTTTTAACAAGATAAATCCACGTAAATTTCGTGTAAGCATCAACAACACTAAGGACGTACTTATAATTCTTATTAGTCGATGTCAAAGGTCCCAAATGATCGATGTGATAAGTCGTTAGCGGTATGTCGCCGTTATCGATCGGATGAAGTAAACCCTCTTTTTTGCCTCTTCTGTGCGAGATAAGGATACATTCAACACAATTAGTAGTTACTTTTTTAATCTTTTCAGCTAAATTCTCTATGTAATATTGTCGATTAATAAGTTCTTCTATCTTTTCTAATCCAAAATGTCCTTTCTCATTGGCTTTTCTGATTACTTCATATTGCATTATTTTAGGCACTACAATGTATTTCATATCATGTTTCTCTTTATATAAAATATCGTTCTGTATCATAAAATTGCGATAAGGTTCTTTTTCTAAAACTTTTTTCAGGAGTTGGATATGTTCGATGGGCCTTTTTGAGTCTTGCAGTAGTTTTTGTGTTACAGAGTATTAAACAAGTAGGGTATCTACTTAATGCACCTGCGTGTTTCATTCTTGAACATACTCTATGCTCTATTTTGTAGTCGTATTCATCCAGAAGAAGAGCCCAACTAGCTACTCTTGGAGGTAATTCTTTCTTATTTAAAGCCATGGTTAGAGCCGAACAGTCTGTAACTATCTTAAAGTGGATGCCTAGTAAGTATAATCTAAATTTCTTTATAGCAGTAGCAATGGCCTAAATCTCAAGATAATAGCTGTGGTTATTCTTTCAGCAGATGTCGTCTTTTTGCTCATGTAATGAACGGGGTAGAATTGATTATCATTCGGATCCTTTTGCAACATAACAGCTCCATATTCATCGGCACTGGCATCAGTATGCATTTCAGTTTCTAAATTCTCATTTTAAGTTAAATTAATTAATTAATTACCGGGGAGTTACATAAAACCTTTTTTAATTGCAGAAAAGCTTCTTCACATTTGTCATAAAAATTAAAAATTGAATACTTCTTCAATAAGTCTGTCACCGGTTTTGCAATCAGCGAGTAATTCTTTATAAATTTTCTGAAATACCCAATCAATCCGAAAAACGATTGAACAGCCTTAACATTATCTGATTTCGTGAATTTCGCTACAGCCCTAATCTTCTCTTCAGATGGTCGAATTTTATTGTTACAAATGATGTAGCCGAGGTATTGAATTTCTTTCTTCAGAAAATGACATTTATTCCAATTAAAATCTAAGCCAAATTCTTGTCCTCTCTTAAGTACTCTTTCTAGCTTTCTAAGTCCTTCTACTTCTGTTCTAGCTGGTAAAATTAAATTGTCCAAATAAATTAAAACTGTACCATTAGCGATTAAATCATTAAAGATATCATTGATAAATCTTTGAAATACGGATGGTGCTGTACATAATCCAAACGGCATATTTATAAATTGATATTGACCTTGAGGAGTTACAAACGCAGTGTACTTCTGACTGTCTTTATTTACTGTAACGTGAAGGAATCCATTTTTTAAATCAAGAGAAGTGAATATTTTTGCTTCTTTTAATTCAATTCAATTTGATCTTCTATGATTGGTAGCGGAAATCGTTCTCTCAACTTTCTTATTCAATCTTCTAAAATCTACACACATTCGTCGTTATCCATCTTTCTTATCTGCTAATACTATGGGGCTTGCAAAGTCAGATTTATTATGTTGTATTATTCCATGATCCATCCATTCTTTCAACATTACTCTCTTTCTTTTTTTCGTCAGGCTTATAATCTTCACACATCTTCTGAATCTTATCTTTGTATTTAGAATCTTCTATATCATATAAAATATTTTTCTCTTCTGCTAAAAGGGTTAAGTGCATAATTCTTTCCAAATAGATGCCATCTAAAGTTAAATTAACTTTGAAATCGTTTAGTACCGGATTTCCAATTATAATACCTACAGGAATCTCGTTATTCTTAACAATATGGAACTTAATATCTGTGAAATCTTTGTCAATCTGAACATTAGCAATAAAAGCTCCTTTTTGTATTTTGTTTTGTGTAGTTTTTTCTCAGCTATTCCAGTCAACCATGTTGTCACTTCTGTATCATAATTTTTAACGTTTCCTTCGATTTTTTCAAACTCTGATCGTGTAATAAGATTTACATCTCTACCAGTCTCTTGCTGTTGTTTCTTTGCCATTAATCTTTATTTTCTTGTAGGGTACTTTAACATTCTCATTGAAAATATTTATAGTTTTCTTAGATTTATTCGAACATTCAGTAGATTTATGACCATACTCATTACACTTAAAACATTTTATACCTTTCGGACATGCAGGTGCTTGATGATCTAAATCACCACAATTGTAACATCTTTTTACATTCTGCGGCTTGCGACTTGAGTAACTAGTTGAGGCATGAGCAGAATGTGTAGGTTTATTAGTCTTTTTTTTTCTAAATTCACTGTAAATATCCAATTTCCTGTGAAAATCTTTCATATCCGTTGCACCACCGTTTGACTTGATATCACGAATACCATCTATGACATACTATATAAGTGCAGCGTCATCAAGTTTTACATGTAACGCTAACTCTTTCATAGATAAGAAGTATTGTTGATAAGTTTCATCGTCTCTCATTTGTCTTGAAGCTAAGGTCTTATGGATGACCGTGCTGTTAATTTTAGGGCCAAATTCTTCCTTCAGTTCTTTAACGTCATATTGTCTTTAATTCTTCGAAAAGACTGCAAAAATAACTTCGCAGTTCCATCCAAAAGCCTCTTGGCATACACCAGCATCTCAAATTTACTCCATTTCATAACTTGCGCAACGTCTTCAAAATCATCGATAAAAGATTCGATAGGGTATGTGTCATCTCCGGTAAAAACTGTCATTGTCTTTTCCAAATCTCTAAAAGAAATTTACACATCAACTTCTGATTCTTCACCTGCAACATTGTGCAATATCTTCTTCGGCGGCATATTTTTCCGTAAAGATCGTCGTTTGGTCGGGCCATAGGTTTAGATTTGCCGGTTTCATGGGGAAAATTCTTCAGTCTGGAAACATTAGTAGAAATATTTGGTAATTTTAGTTTTTATAAAATGTCAACAATTTTTGCATTCAATTGTCAAGTCAAAATCCATTGTATTTCTTACGATCGTATATTTTCTTCTTCACAGCACGCAAACATCAAAAATAATGTTGATCCCGGACGAGGCCCCCCATAAAGATGTAAGGATATAAACACAAATTCGAAGTTTGGTGCTCAAAATTATTTAATTTCTTCTTTAAAAATATGCCCTCGTCAAACACCATGTCATTTTTCCTTTTCTTTATTATATCTCCTCAATTCACAAAAACCAGCTATATATATATATATATATATACTTGAGGCGAATTGTAACCTACAACTAAGTACTACGTTCAGATTGTTGGAGTCGTAAGCCTTCAATAGTCCTCAACGAATGCAAACTATCAACAAAAAGAAAGCAACAATAGTACAACTTCCTGTAAAGCATTTATCTTTGCATTATCAATCACCTATTCAACTACCGAACGCCCGAAGTCAACATAGTCTATTTACTAATAAAACATAGTTACAGAAACCCCGTCAGTGTGTTCGAGTTCGATGTAACGATGACTGAACGTAATTACAAAAGTCACTCAACGCTCTGTAACGATATTCACGTATACGAATAGGTTCGCCCTCTCATTGTGTGTGATATATTGGTGTACAACAATGACAGATGATTATAAGTACCTACATCGATATCAATCAATGAAATTAAATATTTCATTTAGATCTCTAACAGTAAATAGTAAAATGTAGTCGTATGGGCCTAACTATTAAGCATTACAATAAATGCCTCTGATAAAAGATCTCGCTTTTCCATAGCTTCTTACAATTATAATTTAACTAACTTGTTATTTTTCTTATATTCCTATTTTTATATTTATATTTAGTTGTAAATGTGTCCTCTTTTGTAAATACCGTTATTATATATTACGGAACGGCTAATCTTTGTATACCATAATATTTTACGTGAACTACACCCGTACATCACAAACGCACACATCTATACTAATATTATAAAGAGACTGTGCGAATATTTGTGTTTGTGAATATACAAAGGGTAATCTCCGAAACCGTAGTACCTATTTGAAAAATTAATTTATCATTAGAAAGGGGTTTTCCGGGTGAACATAGGCTGTACATATATCATGTTCATCCCGAATGAAGATGGGATGGGTAGTTTGTTAAATATAACGTTTCATCAATGCTGTTCTAGTACATTTTAATACGAAATTCGATAAACTCAGCTAAACATATCTTGAAATTATTGTACTTGTTTCCAAATTATTAATAATGAAATACACTGGAGCGTAAAGTTAAAATTATCTTCAGTCAAAATAATCTGCAATCGAAATTACAGAAATATATTTAAAGTATTTCCTCACCTGTAGACATTGTTGACGTCTTCATCACAATAGTCATCCAAGCAGGCGCTGTCGTAATGCGGGCGACAGTACACCAATCCTTCTCGCATGCCGAAGACGTCGCCCTTCGACAGCAAAGTGCCACAAGCCGCACAAGTGAAGCAAGTTAAATGGAACACCATATCGCGAGCGCGCATCACCAGTTCGTTAGCTGTGATTCCATTGCCGCAACGAGCGCAACGTTTGACACAAAACATCCTGAAACAAAAGAGAGCTTATTGGAAACCAAAATTTTTTGGTTGTCATTTATATATTATCACGCTGATGTTTCCACTGTTACAACTTCTTTGATTATTTTTGAACATGTTTGCGAGTTTCAACACAGCATGTATGTAGACGTGCCCATCATAATAAATCAATAAATCAATATTTGGCAAAGTCCGACAAGCAGGACGACAGCACTAAAGGAACTATTACACCATATGGTTAGAACCAAACATTGGGGTTAAAAAGCATGTTATAATTATGACAGATTCTACCGCTGTTTGAGTACCAGTCAGTTCTTGAGGGGAAAGTCGAGGGGCGATGAGTACCTGTCAATGAACAATTTAACACTGTTTCTATCTTTCCCAAATGTTATTATTGCAACTTTATATAATGTTGTTTTTGTTATCGATATGGAAGCCTACACAAATTTATACGGACTATTCGTCTGTTTGTATGCCTGTCTGAATACATATAATACTAAAACTACTGAAGAAATTTACATGATTTATGATTCTGAACTTATATTATGGAACAAAATCCAGGAAATTTTTCAGAAAATGAGCCCTTTCCCGCGAAGTTTACCAAAGCAAAATTACAATAGCTTACTAACAAAATATATAATTGACAAAATTATTTAATATAGAACTTCTATTGTTTTTCTTCTTCTTTCTTTATGAGACATGGTTGTTGTATTATTTGGAATGAATGAAAAGAATATAATAAAAAATAATAAAATAAGTACAATTTACAATTATCGACCAAGAATAAGAATTTAAAAATGTGACTACAAACTTCCTTAGGAAGACGCCGCGAAGTCCATAAATAATACGACCAAGGCAGATGTAAGGATACTAGTGCCTATATATATTAAATAAAAATCAGCGTTGAGACAGGTGTGGGAACGCACAAGTGTATTGGACCGTGAGTGACAGAATACCGCCCCTAATTGCAACACCAGTTCGATACTGTCAACTGTCCATGTGGAATTCTGAAATCTATAGTAAAAGGAAAATGTTCAGTTATTTGAAGGTACTTTCCTAACAGGAGCAATATTGTTGACTAACTGCCGGTTTTAAACTATCTCCTACTGTTGGTTGAAATACTGAATACAGTAGTCACAACTACATTTTTGCGTTGCAATAAACAAAGATGCTTATCATTTGTATTCATGACATTGATAGATACTCCAATGATCAATGATAGGTAATTATAAGTGTGTTTGTAAAAGAAGACCGTTAACCAGTAGTAAGTTTTAGGAACCGGCCATAATGGTCACACCGATTTCAACTAAGGAACACCCTTTTTATTACGTGCCCCTTACTTAAAACGACATTCCAACTCAGACCTTACGATTGGACAGATTTCATTTGAGTCTTTAAAAATAATTTACAGTGCAAAGTTAACTCAAGAAATGTAAAGAAAATTGAAATAACCGTCACTACGAAAATCTTTTACTCTTATAGTAAGCGCGTTGGCGTGCGAAACGTTTAAGAGCTACGTTTTTAACAGCTTTTAAACACCGCGGTTTAAAAGTGTTTTGCAAAGTAAAACGAATATGACGAAGTAAAAGCGAATAATATTTTTCATTCCAATGTAAAAATACACCCAAAAATACTTCAAGTAACTTTGTGTTTCCGTAATGGTGTTCGGGACAATCTCAACTCGTTAGCGGCTCGGGGCATATATCTCTCCTCCTAATTGAAAAGGTCCACACTCCAGAGCATCCACAAAGCTGCTCGTGTGCGGAGTGATGGCCTAACTCCAGTTGGCCACTGGTCGAAAGTTATTATCGCCTGAAGGTTTTCGATAAGGCTTAACGAATGTTGTCTAATCATTACCAGATCCAATGATTTAACGTGTCAAGTTTGTCACAAGCGATCGTCCATCCAACTTCCTTGCTTGACTCTATCGATCTTGATTGATAGAAGCCGTCGTGTGGTCGATTGGAGGATCAGAGAATTCACCAAGTGTCAACAATTGGCTTAAGTTTATTGCATGCTTTATTTACATTCATATATATGTAAATGTCGAGGCTACCCTCTTATCATTTCTATTATGTAGTAATATATTTATTGCACTAAGTAAAAAATCAATACATAGTCATCCATCTAGTTTGGTTGAACTACTTGTAGAGGTTCATAGAGTAAATACCTTTTTTGAGACGGTCGTTCAGAGTTGTGATAGCATCTGACATTTGGCTCTGTATTTGAACTATCAAAGAATTCTCTAATTATGAACTCAAATCCTGAATCTAAATATGTTACAAAACAACATTTACCGGACTACTCGACAATTTCTTTTAAATATTTTTAAGCTTATCTTGACAAATTATAAGTTAATATTTCGAGACTATCTACATCCTTAGTTTTTCCTATTATAGTTTGTGTACTAAAGCCAAAATAGCTCCGCCAGTTGCTTCATCGTCGTCAAAGACATTGACGTATAATCGTGTATTGAATCTATCTACGTATATTATTAAGTATGTTTTGAAAAACAGGTTAAAAACAAAACAACAAAATTCCTTAATCATTATATGCTGAGAATCTCGTTTTGAGGCCAGATTCATTGCAGATAGATAAATATTACCAATTCAGAGACTACTCTTGATTAGGTACACACTTTGTTAAATTTACTGACAAAGATAATAGTAATATCGCATCGTAATTATTATTTTCCCTCCTTGGGCTTTGCTTGAAATAAGTGAATATTTCTTTAAAAGAACTCTTGAATTCTTGATTAATAAGTTTACTAAAACAAGATTATCCATAAAGCTAGAACTACAATATAATAATGAAAAATTACTTACCCTACAAGGTGATCATTATAAACTGTAATACTAATGATAATGATTATTTATTTTTAATTCAAAGTACTTAAAAATATCAAATGTAGCAATTACAAAAACTTTTAGAAAAGTATACAAATAAATTGAAACGTCAGCGCAAAGCCACTTAAAAATTTTTGTCACTGAAAAACATTCGCCGTTCACGCGATTGCCTCTCGCCATGGCAAAAAATATCGCAGGCACTAAATGAAATAACATTTTTTTGTGTAGACTCTCCAGCAAGTTTCTATTCCAATAAATGTAAACAAGTTGTCACATAGACTCCTTTGCAATTGAAAATATATTTTATATCTAAAATTACAATAAGGGCACTTATTATGAAGTTAAGGATTTAGTTCAAATAAAAAGTCAGTATAAAATGAAAAGAACCCCACGAAACCATCAGATAGACTTAAATTTTTCCATACATACATACATTGGCTATCCAAGCCGTCTCACCTGTAGTAATCTTCTTTGCAGTAGATATTCCCATCCCTAGAGAAACAGGTCAACTCGCTATCCAAAGGTAAACGACACTCGCAACAACGGAGACATGGACCATGCCACTGACGGTCCACGGCCAGAAGATAATATCTGTGGGAAAGTGAAGTAAATATACTTACGATTTGTCATTTTCAACCAATTTATTGTCGAAAATGGAAATAACAAAGATTAAGTTGAATATTTTTAAAGTTTCTTATGCCTGTCCGATGTTGCACTCTGATACTAGTTTTTTTGTTAAAGTAATGGCATAGTGTAAAATTGATTTGCCTCATGTCTCGGTGCCTTACTATTGGAATTCAGTTAAAATTTCAAGCGAAATTGAAATCTTTAATGAATTCTTTTCCACGTTTCACATTCTTTATAAACATAGACATTCCAGTCAATGTATAAGCATGGCATGGAAATAAATATATTTGCACAGGAATTTTATTAACGATGGATTATAATAGTTATTTCATTCATTTCAATATACTTAATTTGAGAGGTATTCAATAATAATTAATGAATGGGTTGGATAAAAAACTTTTTATAAAACACAATCTACAGGAACCGTAATGAACGACCACAGCTTTGGATTAAAACTCATGACAGCAAATAATATATTTATCCGCGTTCGATTAGCATTGAAAATATTATATGATGAGATGAAAGGCAGTGTGATTGCTTTTTATTTCCATATTCTGTGATTTTCGCATTTAATTATTTTTTCTGCGGATTAAACACTAACCGTCTGTACGTCTGACTAAACTCAACGCAAAATTGCGCTTCCCCTATTAAAGTAATGAAAAATACGCTTCGGGTTCCTCCAGCTTTCTCACTCTTACAGTTCCCCCAGCTCTCTCACTCCTAGTCTATTTTAGCTGTGGTAACAGTACGAAGATGAAGACTGCGTAAAGTGTTTCGAATTAGCGAACGAACTAAACCAGCGGCACTAAGCCACTGAGGGCAACTGAGCTAGAAAAAGAAATAATTAAAACCAGAGTACTTTGGGATTATTCGGTAGAGACAAAAACAAGGGAAACAGACGATAGGTAATCGTCACATCTTGAAATTTGTGCCATAACTGTAGTTTGTCAACAATATTTTGCTAATAAAGAACATAACGTGAGGGTATCTTATTTGATACTCGGAATATTTCAACAGTATTCACACAGTATATTTGCAAAGATCAACATTACCTGAAAACGATTTAATATAAGTAAAGTTAATATAATGCCAGACATACCTCTGAATATCATTTCAAAGTGAAACTGAAACGAGTGTGAGGTCGCTTTGAAATTATATGCCAGAGACACCGAACTAGGTTTGCTAGCTTATCATTTTAAGAAGAAGTAACCTATGTTGAATATTTTCATCAGTAATAACTCTCAAAATAGTCGAATAGTGACAACTCTGGGTTTCTGTGATGATAAAGATTAATATTACATGACTCAAGCTGAGCCACCGTATCGTTCACATGAAATTCGGCCTCAAGCATAACGCAATTCTAATTTGCCAAGATTTTATTAGGTTAATATCCAATAATACCTGATTTCCGTTCCAAAAGAACCTGTCTTGGACCTAACACCTACCTATCTTGAATTCTGCCTCCGCATCCTGCACACTCGTCCGGAGTATTCGGCGAGCCTTCCGAGCTTTCCCGTTCCTTCAGCATCGCTTCTCTGCTCCTGTCTCCAGGAACGGACTTTGAATCTCAAATAACAAGGTTCACTTCTTCTTGCGATACCATCTCACCATTGCCGTTTGTGAGAGACATAGCTCCTTGAGAAGCTATGATGTGGTCTGTATGATCCTTAATTACTGACGACCTACTAGACGAGCTAAAATAAAAAATAAAAAAATAAGGATGCTTATATAAATAATATTTATTATAAAATTAATGTAAGTAAACAATATACAAATTGATAATATAAGTATAAAAGTATATAATTTATATTAGATTAAAAAGTTAAAAGTAAATTATTAGCAAAAAAAAATACGGTTTAATTGCTGCAAACTTGTAAGGCATTGATTGGATTGTATTGAAATGAATTGTCTGTAAAATGACATGGTTAAAGCAAAATCACGATGCCAATATTGCTACATCATACTACACAAATACTACTCATGTATACACATATACTATGTATAAATATACTACACAACATCTAGTAAAAATAGACAATAATAAATTCAATTACAAAGTTTTAAAAATACGGCTCCATCTCTTTGGGACAAAAAATATCACTAACTACGAGTAATATGTAGAGTTTTATATATGGATCTGCTGACTTAAGGGGCTTGAAACTTAACATCTTTCTTTTCACGTCGGAATAAAAACAGTTGAAAAAAGTTTCAGTATTTCTTTAAAAGCGGATTGAAAGCAACTGTAGATTCTTGTTCCATTAGAAATAGTGATCTAATTGCTTATTTTAATTTTTTTGTTTTGTGAGACCTGGGGCTAATTTTAATTTAGTCCCGAGGATCTGTAAACAAAGAAATCGCATTTTAACATAACTATTTTGTCTATCTCAATAGCTCGAGGCGAATCAAATTTGTAGACTACTGACATTTGAAAAGAAAAATTCTATACTGAATTGATATTATTGTACAAGCCAATAAAACAAATCAATCTAAAAAAATTTAACATAACCTTAAAATATTTTTGTAAGTAATAATACATATATTACAGACAGTGATTGAGCACAAAACATGTGATCGCTGTATATATCGTAATAATTATAATTATAAGGGTTTGTTTTGATTGAGAGTAAAACTCAATGAACACAACATTTAAACAGTATTGTGTTTATACCCACAAGACTACTACAATGATAAATTATAATTGTCAGCACAAGACGAAATAGATGAATAATATAAATAAAATATGTATAACATCAAAATATTTATTTGGGCTGCAATAAAATTATTTAGTATAAAAATAAAATAAAGCTATGTTTTTAGTGTAAATGTTTTTATTTTAATTTTTTTAACTGGATCAATTCAATAACATGCGATATGATCAAAAATTGATTCGGTGCTATCGTGGATTGACATCATGCTCAGCCATTGCAATCGATAAAAAAACCGATTTTGAAACAAAAGATTCCAATATCGATATTTACAATTTGTTTAGTTGCAACACTAGTTCCTACCGTCATTGTCGCTAAAGGAACTAACATTATCTATAAATAACAATAGTCAAGATTAGATTTTATTTTATTATATAAGGACTACTCTGTTCGAAATATAATATTTGGAGTGCCAAATTATGGCAAAAATACTTGGTAATTGTAATATTATTTTTGTTTTGATACATTAGTAAAATCAGTGCTATGAATAAGTATTCTCTTTTGTGTGAAGATCATTATCGTTTACTAGATAGAAGTCACAAGTTTTTATATTTCACATTACATTACCTTAAGCATGGCGATCTAAGTTGTTACAGTAAAACATAATTTTGTGTTCAATTATCTTATCAGGTACATTTAAAATTAAACATACAAGTCAATGGAAGTCGTGCTTTATGTCATCTTTAAGCTGCATCTCAAAATCATAAATGAAAACAAAAGAATACAACCCCACCTCTTGCTACAATAATAAAAAGGAACAGACTCCGACGTAGGTATTTGAATACGCAGCTATAACTTTTCCACATAAAATCCTATCTCAAGCCTCCTTAGCATATCATTTATTATTCCCTCCTGCAGACTGGCACAAATCAGCATCTGTATACAATGGGACTTCTATAGGATTCTATGGAAGTTTATGTTATGTCGCTCTTTTATTGGGAGAGACAATGGAGCCTGTTGGATGTTTTTGTCTTATGGTCCGCCCGGTAAAATTAGCATTTCTGTGAGAAAAAGTCTGGCTAGCGAATTTTTACTTGAATCTGTATAAACAAACTTTTTGCGATGATTTACATTATATATGATTATGTTATGTATTAAGTTTTGTAGTTTCTAAAATACAGTTTTGCAAGTAATTCCGTTTTTTCTCTGGTTTAACGATGCTGAAAAAAAAGATGCTGATCTAAAACCTGTTAAAAACTTTTAGGAATTAAATATACATAGGATCCTGTACTTCTGTGAATAGAATTTTTTTACTAGTCTTTTAGATTCCTGTCCATAACTTAAATTACATTTATTTAAGTTCCAGTTTGTTCCAAGTATATACTGTTGGTTAATACATTTAACGATATTGAATTATTTTAGTTATTTTTGATTACATTACAACGGAAAATTTCCATAATTAATTTTTTCATAAAAGTATTTGCTACCTGTTAGTTACACGATATTGACTTGATCACAAAATTTGTTAGAACTGATGTTTATTAGACTATTGGACCGATATTAGTGAAATTTTGTATGGTGATAGTTTAACATAGAGGTTCGTAATCAAAATAACTGTTTACGGTGGAAGCACTTCTAATGGTGCTGTCACACTGCTGCGATAATTTTTTTTCAAATAGTATTGAATATTAACTAAATACTGTAACATCTACTTACATATATTATAATTTTTAACTGTATTGTTGTCGAATACGTTTATATGCCACTGAAATGTGTGAAACGGATTAATTTGCCAACAGTGCTAAAAACATGCACTACAATAAAGAACATTCTTCACTTCGCCACCCTCCGCACGCAGTCGTCTGCATTAATATTGCTTTTCATTTCAATTTGTTTAATACTGATAATAATATGAATGTGATGATAAGAAAAAATAGAAGTTGATACAAATTATGAAAAAAATTAAATCGACTTCATAAAAAAAAACAAAATCATAGTAAACTACAAAACTTATTCCATATAAATTTTAAGTATAAGAATACGCAACACATTGCAAAGTTTAAGTTGGTGCTAAGCCATAAAGATAGTTGTTAGATACGGTAAGCGCAACCCGCTATATCGCAGTATTTTATTACTAGGTACTATATTGTGATATTAATTAAAGTGACTCGTAGAAGCAAACACCTTAATAATATATGACTTTGTAATGAAAAAGAACCAGCTTAAAACACATTTGCATTATTCTAATTGACTGAGTAGTTGCATTTTTTGTCTCCAAGATACATCAGACTTTAAAATGATAAATGATGGACTAGTTTTGCATTCTTGGTATATTTGTAACTTATGTTATGGATTGAAATATAAGATACTCTTTATCCTCAGAAATAGATCCGTTCCCGCGGTATTTCCAAACCGAAACGAAGGTGGGCTGTTCGTGTCTGTTTTAAAAAGCTCCTGTTTATTTTTTTCTTTTCATAGAAATAAGTTACATGACTATCAGAAGCACAGATTCTTGTTTATCTAAGTTCTATGTGAAACTTTATTATGTAGTAGTTTATTTTATTTTATACTTAACTGACTTGGCTCTGCTCCTAATGAGAAATACCTAAAGGTTATGTTTCTCTAACTAAATATTTAATATCATAATAATATAATAATAATATAAATAATTCGCATCTACCAATTGTTACTAATATAACTCTTAAGTCATTTACTTTAGGTGAATTTTGCGTTGGTATGTGATTTTTCGTAAAATTAAAAGTATTTATCACATATGAAAGAAGTAATAACACAATTAATTTTAACATGGTTTTCGTCATAATTTTGTAATTGGAGCCAATATAAAAATAAGCTATGGGATCGAATGTGTGTCGATCTGTTTGTTCGTTAGTTACACCCCTTATTGTCTTTGAATCTTCTAGATAGAAAACGTAGAACATGCTACTTAGCATGTGTAGTAGGTACTTACCTACTTACACATTTTTGGTACAAATGTGTTTTTTTATGAGCGCCTCCCTCCTTTCTCTTATCATAATATCTAATTTCAGAGAGATTAGTGATTCTAATGTTTTAAAAAATACATTGTTCATTCCACCCTCTCTTTCTTCTTAAATTCTTGGAATCTTGGGGTGTATTATAAGAGTACACAAATTCTAACTAGTAAATTTTCATAGATGTCAGAATACACTGTTGGATACATTTCAGCACTGACCAGTGTAACAGACGAGTCCAATTTGGTTTTCAATAATTTATTATTTTGTATATTACGAAATACGAGGACTGGATAAAAATTTGTACGTAAATCGTATACCAAATTTATTTTTTATTCACTTACTTAACAATTTGCTTACTTAACAAATGGGCATACAGTTTATTGATTATTAAATGGCTACTGCCAGTTAATCACTGTACTACAGCTTATTAAAAATCAAACATAATAATACCAAAACATATAATCAACGCCTGGGGAAAATTTTCGCTGACTATAACAGAAATTAATGTTAAAACGCCAAGAAAATGATGCATCAGGCCACGACTCCTTAGGTAAATACCTACTCATAGATAATAAACTTACGTTAGGAAGTGACCGTACTCAAGCTTCGGTTAAGCTCATAATTCAGAAAACAATGGTGACTTCGACGCGCATGAGATCAAAACAAGTGAGAAATTCACGAGCTTAAACAATGGTGATATTGCTTTTGTGCTCAAGATATAGTGTCGATGACCTCACCACGCCGTGATAACAGAACAACTTCAATAGAGCTAGTGTTGCTCATAACACCTAATTACTTTTTCTACCGAATTGCTTTAGATATACAGTGATACTGCATAATTTATACTATGGGAATTCATTAAAAACTGACATAAATTGCCTTTTCATAATTCAACTTTATCAGTTTATATTAAATTATCTTGAAGTCTATATTTGTAATGATTAATAGTTTCGTGTTACTGAAAAAATATTGGAATAACAACAATCTGTTTTCCTTATGTAGTAGATCTGAAATTCGGCACATAATTTAAGTATTACAACAGTAACATAAATCTTTTATCATTATTATTTGTCACCAAATACCTATTATCTGATTTACATGATACATTTTTTAATGTAATTTATGTAAAAAAAGAAGTTGGTATCTGATTAAATTAACAGACTTTGACATTGTTTCGACAAAAAATTTGCATGTCATTTATCATTTTTATTGAGACAGTTTTATGCTCTTCATTTTGTTGTAATTCGCCACAAGATGGCGCTACTATACCTTAAGTTCCGTAACTTCGACCGAAAAATTGGTGTAAGTAGGTATATCTGTTAGCTTTATGATTATTTTATCGTTGTCTGTTTAGTTTGAACTCTGTTAAATTATGTGAAGTTTTTTTATTATGTTTATACGCTTCATTTAAAAAGAAAATATTAAGTTCTCCGAAAGTTGGAGTTGAAAATATGTATATCATACTATATATTGTTACCTTTGAAACTACTTATTATAAAAAAAATACGAGTCTATAGAAAACAAATGTAAAATATAGATCGTTATTGGTACAGGGGACAAAACATTTTTTTTTTAATTATTGTCTGTCTGTCTGACTGACTAATCATGTACCACACTAAAACCACTGAACAGATTTGGATGATATTTGATTATTATATTTGCATATTAGTAATTTAGAACGTTGATTTAATCTACAATGGTTTTATCGCTGAAAATGGATTTTTTCCCTTCGGATATGAAAAAATGTTAATATGGACATTATATTAAGAAGACGGTAAATGTAATTTAACTGCCAGACTGCAGGTATTATAAACTAGAGGCTCCGTCCGATTTCGTTCGAATTGGACTATTAATTATATGTAAAGGAGAGTATATATATAAATATATATTGCGTACACCTAAAGGAAACCACCAATAAAAGCCAGAATACTAATAGTAATCAGTTCTCTTTTATTTATTATTAAACTATGGTTCTTACTCTACAAAAGCAACGTAACAAGTTTTCAGTTAACAATCAAAAAGTATTAATTAAAAAAAAACACTTTCTGTCCGTCTTTACCCAGTATGTTCCGGGTAAATACGGACGTCAATTGGGGTAATTGCGAACACCTACTTATCATTATATAAATCACAAATGTACCCCTTTAATGAAGTACCACCTGTACAATCTTCACGTGCCCATTTTTGGCACATGACGCATTGTATCCAGACTTCTGTCGGAGGTGCTACGTACTTTCCATTGCCAAAAATATAAAAGTAAACTCCTTCTTCGTCATAATTTTCAAAATACATAAGATTTTTCACACCTTTTCGGAATTTTTTAGCCTTGTTTTTCTTACTGCTATAAGCGTTTTCTTCTTAATATCTATTTTTACGCCTTCAATTTCAATTTTCTTCTTTTTAACTTGTTTCTTTTTCTCTTTATCCCCTTTTTTTCAGGAGTTCTAGTCAAAACAATTGAATGTTTTTTTTTTCAGGTTTCGGTTATCTTTTTTTTTGGAGATTGTAAAGTGGGAATGTTTACAATTTCTCTTAATGATACAAATGAAGGTGCTGAGTTTAAAGTAAAAGAATCATCATATCTTATATCGCCAACAGTTTAATTTTGACACAAATTTGATGTGCTCATACATTTTGTATTCAGGTCTTCGCTAAAACTTTCAAACCTGTCTTTAAATTTTTGTTTGTCCAGGGGAAAAATCCCGGCAGCTTTAAAGCCATTTATTGCTTTATCGATGTTAGTTGTACGATTGAAGGCTTTTGTGAAAAGTCCGACGACATTGAACATTGTAATTTTGGCTCCAGGTTGGTTGACCATATATGTTTCACATTCTTTGTTATAAGCAGATTTCAAAGGGTCATGAAACGTCAAATCTACCGGTTACATGCGGTGAGATGTATGCGGTGGCAGGGCTTCAATAAATATTTTCTTACAAAAACTGTGAGCTGCTAAACTAATATGACTCTCGTGGTTATCCAGAATCAATAATAACCGATTATCGGATGATGGTTTAGCAAAGCTTTTGAAATGATGCAGCCAATCAACGAACAACTGTTCTGTAATCCACCCAGAGTCAGAAACGGATACAATCATGTTGGTATTGCTTTGTTTCATCAATAACGGATTCATGCGTTTTCTCTTCAATATAAAAAATGGTGGGATATAATTACCAGCAGCACTGCAAACATTTATAACAGTGGTCAGGGAACCTCGTTCAGTACTAGTGGCTTTACCAACTTGCTTCAGACCTTTAAGCGTTATGAAAAAAAATATTTGTCTCCTCTTGATTAAATGCTGTTATTCGGCTTAATGATGTTGCTTCTGGTCTACACAGTGATATCTCAGGATGTCGTTTCATAAAAGAATAGTACCAATCCATACCAGCCATTTTTATTTCTTCATTAAAATAGTGTTTTTAAACCAATGTTTAACCCAATGTAGATAGAGTTATACCGTAATAACTTTTACAGAATTTTACAATATGTTTTTCCCATTCACATTCTTGATATTCATTAAAAATAGGCTTCTTACCACGTTTTGGATCAGTGATTTTGTCTTCTTCATACTTTTTTACTTGGTCAAATAATGTCGATATTGGAATGCCATATTTTTCTTGAGCTTCTCTAAAACTTAACTCTTTTTCTTTTATTTTACGAATAACATTTTTCAAAGTTTCTAGGCTAAAGGTCTTCTTGTTTTTTTTTTATAAATTCGGGGCATGTGCAACATAATCAAGTCCAATTACATTCATATTTATGGGTAAATACGGACGTTCGTGATTACGAATGTCCGAATTATATGTGAAAACCATAACATTTTATTAATTTTACGACACATCTATTCTTTAGTTCAATACTTAATTACATCGTAACATTAGTAGATCATCATTAAAATTATTTTATGTAACGTAGTAGGCACAAACATATTTTTGCTGTTATCTATTCCACCTCTGCGTCGAAGAGATTTGTATATTCGTTTATTTCACGTATACACAACATACGTTGCTTACACAGAAGATTTTCATATATTTTTCTATTTCTTATTCATCTACATTGTACAAAACAACTAGTTCTGTAGTCATTTGACCAATTTTGCAAAAGAGTTGATTAATTTTCGCTATCAGTTAAAGTGACTTTTTCGTTTCAACAAGTATAATGTATACTTCCATAAACAATTAAACCTGGTAAGCATAGAAATAGGTATCCTCGATACCACATTCGACGAAACCGGTGCCTTACAAACATTACATTACATTACATTAAACTCTCTAACTAGTACATACTATAAAGCAAAGTCTCTATCTCTCCGTATAAACGCGACGACCCCATAGCCCAGTTGGTAGTGACCCTGCCTGCCGAGCGAAGGGGTCCCGGGTTCGATTTCCGGCCGGGGCAGATATTTATGTGACAGATAAATGTTTGTTCTCGGGTCATGGCTGTTTGTGATGTCATATATGTGTATGTCCATGTGTACTTTGTCTGAAATTTCACCACAAAAACCAACTGCTGTCGAATTAATATTTTACCAGTTTTTAAATTACATACTATTTGAAGTGCTTCAGAATACTGTAAAATCATTAAACTAGAGTGAATAAAAATGCGCTTTGATTGGTGTGCATATGCATATTTCCGGTGTGATTTTATAATTCCACTAGCGGCCAGTTCCAATTTCGTTTGGATTAAACAATATGACAATCCGGAATAATATGCCTTTCAAGTGGTAAAAGAATAATTCAAATAGGTGCCGAAGTTTCGGATATTACTTTTCATATATACAATTTATAACATACATACAAACAAAATATACAAACTTATAAAATTCAACACTCTCTTTGTAATATTAGTATAGATTACATTATCTTAAGGTATTAACCACACAAACATGCGCGTGCATGCACACAAGGACGCATGCAAGAACACACGACACATGCACGTAGATACATGGACAAAGCTCTTGAATACACACCAATTATTTTTTCTATTTATTATTATTTATTTCAGGTGACCTCTACCTAACCCCACATACACCCACACACACAAGCACACATGCCCGCACGCAAGCACGCACGTACTTACACGAGCACACTCGCATCCAAACATGTAACATCCACCAATATACTTTGTTTCTAAATTCTTTATAAGGTAAATAAGCGAATATTTTCAGTAAATATTTCATGCTTAATCCATATTAGCGACGGTAATCCGTTGTGCAACTAATAGAGCAGGTATCATAGAATAAATTAACTTAAAACTGTATAAACGCAGAAAGTTGTGGAGTTTAACCAGTGAACACTATTGTTTTCCTGGCAGCGCATAAAGTTTCAAACTACCCGGTAAATTCTGTTGGAGTTCATTTCACAAGTTACACGTTTATCGGCACATTTCTTCATTTATAACTACTTTATATGTACTGGCGCCCGGTACTATTTTATTACTTACTTGCTGTTTCAATTATTATTATCTTATGCTAGGCTAAGACTTCTTCAAAGACATTATGTAGGAATCTTATGTACGCACGTTACAAAGCATTCCTTTACTTTACCAAAACAAATGATAATTGATTTCTAATCCAAAAACAACTTTTAAAAACCAGAAAAAACGCTGACCCAAACCCCGGGTCTCCCGATGGAAGACCGATATTTAAAGAATTTGGATTGCTGCTTTTGATTTTTCTATGATATGTTTCGTTTTTATTGACTATAGTGCTACGTATCGGATCCTATCATAGATATGAACCATCGTCTCATTGTCTCGACTCGAGAAGTGTATTGTATGAAATTAACTTTAAATTATTAAGAAGTCTAGAAGTGGCACCATCACTAACTGGCGCCAACTTCGATGAATATATCAATATATAAAAACCAATGCCACTTCCACCGCTACTTTTTTGTTTGACAATGATTTGGTGACGGTCATGGTAACAAAAATGTCCTAGGTCGGCAGTAATCACTTAGCATCAGATGATAGATAATCTGATGAAGCTATTAATTTATTATCAAAAAAATCATTAGTCAGTACAGACTGTTTCAAAAGACTTAGGTGACTACGATATGTCCTGTTACATTACAGACCGATTAATTGACAACTTATCTCAATACTCAACAAAAATGCAGTAGGTACAATACATGAAATCAATTCCATTATTACTAACTTATACGTTCTAATCGTTAAATTATATCCCAATTTTTGCCAAATAAGCTCAAGTTAAAGTACTGAATCGCAGTCTTAGAAATTTGTACATATGTAGATTACAACCGTTCCCCTGTTTACGTCTAGAGATTTGCAAACGTACTTGATTAAAATCGAAAGGTAAGACAACATTTTTTCAATATTTATAGGAGTATTAGGGGAACAACAGTACGATCAAACGATAAATAATTTGATATTTCATATGTAATACACATGTAAAAAAGTGTAAGAGAACAAAGAATGTAATTTTTTTCTTTCTATCTTGATAGATTCCAACTCATTAACACAAAAAAGTTGAAAGAGGTTCAACCTCATATTTCTATTTAACAGAAAGTTAGCAAAATTAATTAATGTAAAACATTATTTAATTCAGTTATTACATCTGTAATTAAACTTAAACGTTTCAAGTATTTACTTTATGACTAATTTATAAGCAAATATTACCTTCATTAGAGAACTAATGCAGTTGGTGCCGAACTCTCAAATGCAATAATTTTAATTTAATACCCCTTACAGTGTGAAAGCTGACATAAAACCAACAGTGAGGCAGTGGGTTGAGATGTTAACGTAATAACTGTGACATTATATTGGTAATATTTACATTTTTATATATATTATAAGAAGATAACTAAAACTTACAATTAAGGCACAATTCGTGTGCAAAAGTTGCAAGTGATTTCGAAAGTCGCACGTAGATCACTGTCTTCGCTTCGAGTCACAGATACCTAATTATGTGCTGAATGCTAGCAAAAAAAAATAACCAGCTTGCTCTACTATTTGTACTAAGAACTATACCCAACTACGTTTTATAGAAAAATGTCGAAGAAGACTAATACGCGCATTAAATACACAAACGCCACCTCATATAGTACGGAAGTTGAATTGGTACTCGTAAGAACATCAGTCGAATGACACGTTGTTTGACCGCAATCATTAATTTTTAGCTGGTTATTGTTTTGTCTACGTTATTGCAATAGTAGCAATTTAAGTTTTAGATTTTTAACAATAGATGTCGTTATAAGCTATAACGTTATAATAAAAATAAGATGGCACGTTGGTTTCCATATATGTAATTTTTGTATTACATAATTTACACAATTTAAATGATCAAAAATCATATTTTATGTATATGCAATTCATATTTGAGGGCCTCCAACTATTTTGGTATAAAGGTTGAAACAGTAGGAGATTAAAGACGAAAATAAAATAAGTATTTATTGTGTAAATAATATTCGGATATTGCTTACTTGCAAAAGAAATGTTGAATATCAAATTTCTATCTAGTTACCATAGATACCTATTTGAGCCGGACACGTTCTTATATAATATCACCAAGTTACAATTACACAGAAAACCAAAAAAATAATTAATAATTATAAAAACGCACATTATAACAACTCTTAGATATGTAGTCGTATAAGCAACTTGAAAATAAATTAAAACCAGTATAATTCGTAGCTCGATTAAAATGCGTGACGAACTCACGGAACTTTAATTGAATTACCTACTTCAGAGAGCATTCCCGGTAGTGAAAAAATACGAGTAACACGGTCAGTTGCATATTTGAAGGAGCAACACTGTTATTAAAACCTGTTATACGAATATTCTATTATATTTACACGTCGCCTTTTTAAAATTATGGTCAATTTAGTATTAAGTGGCTCTAATACTATATACACTAGTTGTATTTTGGGGTGTAAGCGGCTAACCCATCTTTGAGCCCAAGCCAACTTCCTCTACTCGTGGTGCACTTTGCCAAACAACGGACGAAGTTACAGTTAACGGTTGCTCTTATTTTAGTTCACCAGGCACTGTACCACCCGTCTCAATTACGACTTTACTATTGCATGGTGGTAGGGATTTTTACAAGTTTCTATTGCAATGACGGAGAGTTATTAATATATCAGTCCACATCCATCTTGCGTCCGTAATGCCTTTGGTGGTACAAAACGGCGATCACTTACCAGTTATTAATGTTTTAAGCATTACGTAATCAGTTAAAATTATTTTAATGGGATGCATTAAACTTATATTAAAATTATTTTTACAATTAAAAATTTCATTGAAGCTTAAAATAATAAATGGACAAGATGCTTAAAATGAAATAAACATGTTTCGTCACTTATATACTACAAAGATAAAATTTTGCTCAAATATACTACAAAGATAAAATTTAAAACGATATCTCTAACAATGTTATCAGATACCGATAAAGTTGCCTTTGAAAAACCCTGTCCTCAAATCAGTTGCTCTTGAATGCGAAGGTGGCTTTTAAAAGCCCAAACTGCTATTTTTAGGCAATTTCAACGGTGAAAGTTGTGAATGGAACATTCACAGTAGTGTAAAAAAATTGTATTGGATATGTGCGATATATCGAATGTTACAAATTTTTATTGTTTTACTTTTACGCTCTACCACAATGACATAAACTGCCTGCAATATCAGAAGAGTCTTACTTCAATAACCAGTCGAATATTTTAGCTTAAGCAGATTTATCTATAGAAATAATAATTATCTACTAATAATAATTATCTAATAATATTATTATAGCGAATATATTGACAAAATAATTAAAAATTTCCTTTTTCAATTTTTAATAATTTATCGATGTCACTCGTCACACAGGGAAACACTAATGGGGTATAAGTTATTGAACATTATATTATTATATTGTAGGGTTCGTTAACTTTAAAAATAGTTCTAATTAAGACGCACTAAGTAAAGTTAACGTAACTATTATGTGAAATGTGATTAAGTTTGTATAATTTATATCATTATGATTCGTATTTTACCATCGCTAATGGTGACAACGATGAAGCTGAAACATTTGCAGCTGCTTATAGGCTACTAATAATCGGATTCACCAATTACACAACTTTCGTCTTCATTAATTAAATCAAAAATAAGCAATAACCTAAAAAGAAATCCTGTGTATCCGAGATAATACACTTAAAAAAAATATTCTATCTGAGCATCCAAAATTGTGGCTGATTACAAAATGTCAAATAACTTTTTAGTTATATCATCTAAGGATGTATTTCCTGTATCCTAGTTATACAATAATAAAATTAATTATGTGAACATTGCAAGTACTAGGCGCTGAATATGTAATAACATATATTTTCATAAATAGGTACCTACTCAATCTCATAATTAACCTTAATATATTTTTTTATAATACCCGTTAAAATGTTCAAATGTTTGAGATCACATAAATTTAAAAGCTCATCTTATTTATTTGATATTGATGCGTCATCATTAAGTAACACATGGTCTCTGAATGAGTCGATCACATTACAGGTATGTACGTAAACGAATTAGGGAAATGCACGGGTGTATTTCCGTGTTTACAAAACGCTTAAAATGCATTGAAATCTATAACATAAAAGCGAGAAATACCCGCTTTTATAGGCTTACAGTTTATCTAATCAGAAACAAAATAACTTTTAAGGTTTTTATCAACTATTGCGTTTATTAACCGCAGACTATAAATAGTTTTATGATGGTTGTTAGTTTTGATAAGGGTGTTTTAAAAGGCAAGGTTTTAAAATTGAGAGTAATAAACCCAAGCATTTGCTGATGTTGATTGTATGGGGCCCAATCGATAACCGTTTTATATTCGATATTTTAATTACTGTATGCGAAAATATACAATTCAATTACAGATACACGAACAGGATTACGATCAATTTCCTGTTCCTCGAATAAATTGGGACTCATGAATGTTAAGATCAAAGCGTGTTTTGTTATCTTTCCTTTTTAAATTTTCAAATGTTTTTTTTTTGATAATTTTTTTGAGCTCACACTCAGTTATAATTGTTTAGTTACTACACTCCATAAGCATATTTAATCTGTTCTCTACAAATTTGATCATGTTAATATTATTTAGAACTTTTCTTATTTCACGTTGATTACAAATGAAATATTTCAAATCATAAAAGTCTTTGAGATACACATATGTTCAATTAAAATTCACGTTTTGTACTGCTGCAAAGCGTTATCATCTGTTAACAAAATTTTAATTTTTTTGAGGATCTACCAGAAAATCAGAAACCCTATTTTCGGCACTATTACACAACTTACAATTTAACGGCATTTAAATATTAGTTAGCCTATATATTTAATCGACTTCCTACGTTAAAGCTGAATAACTTGTATTCAACCCAGAAGTTTCAGTTAATTTATGGTATGATAGGACGTCACCCGTGTACGTCATTTTAATCTGGTCAAGCATTATAATATATTGATAGCTCGAGTACGCACCTGCATTTCAAACATTTTTGTTTCGAAACTCAGATATACACCACACAAGCGCTTTTCCGAGCGCGACATACAAACTGCACTTAACGCGGGATTTTTTTTAAAGCAACGCACACAATTTCTGTCCTGAACGCAATCAAGACACGAATGAGGGTAAAAGAGCTGTACGCGCGACGGGCTGGGCGGAATCCCTCTCAGCCTCCCTATCCCTACGCCACACCCTTCGAAATGCGAACCCACACAATTTGTTGCTAAGAAAGATCCGCGATCGTGAAAACCCGCGGAAGGGTGCGACCCCGAACGTGCAACGACGCCACAAAGCTACGCTTCTTACGCTACCAGCCTGTATAATATTTACGTCGTCTACTGAAACTTCTATAAATTAACGGAACCTAGAGAGTAATCATTTTGGATACAAGAGCAAGCGCAACTTGTGGGAATATTCAATCTGTTTCTAAGAACAACCTTCACTTTTTCTATTATAAAAGGCACTTCACAAGATTATTCTCCACTTCTGCGTACGGTCAAAATATTCACTGTTCAGAATTAAAATGCCTTCAAATAAAAATATTTTGCTGTATATAAATGTCTGCAGCTTTCTTTCTAACCTTCTTTTCATTTTCTGGCCGACAACGCATCGGTGATACCTTTGGTCTTGCCGATGTCCATGGGCGACGGTGCCCACTTACCATCAGGTGGCTCGTCAGCTCGTTTGTCGGCTATTACCATAAAAAAGAAATTATCGCTCGAATAGAAATAGGTACAT
Source organism: Megathymus violae (assembly GCA_003671415.1). Taxonomy (NCBI): domain Eukaryota; kingdom Metazoa; phylum Arthropoda; class Insecta; order Lepidoptera; family Hesperiidae; genus Megathymus; species Megathymus violae. Next base: position 5,662,191 of record PDGT01000004.1, on the reverse strand, counting down.
AATATGAATTCAAGTAACATTGTAGTAATTGCTTCACTTGAAAAGTGGAATAAAGCTGTTGTTTAAAAAAGTGAGGCTCTGCATACGACAAATTGGTACTTCACTGTGAGGAAACTACAACATGAGAGCTTGGATTCGGAGACGACGGTTTAATTTTTAAGCCGTTCCCTTATTCAAGTATCCGTGTCGTTACGTTAAAAGGCTGACTAATAAATGCATATTGAAAATCGGAACTATTTAAAATACTTAGAAATAAATTATACCTACCCTCCACATGTTACTAAATGAAACCTAGTCTGGGCTAGGAGATCTAATTTCATACACTGACCTCATCGTCGTCATTATGGCGAACTATTGTTTGAGGAGCCAGAACATCTAAACGTTCCGCATTGCTCTTTTAGTAACAATCACACAGATGCACAATAATCATACGAATAATAACTCAATAATCGATACATCGGTTACATAATATCTGTGAAAATAAAAACAAGTAGAAGTCATGTATGACAATGATTTTCATGGGACATCTATATGTTTTATTTTTACGGATCACCACTTATTTGTTACAATTTTTACGGGACATCTATTAATTTTTATATTTATGATCACCTATTTGTATTTGTTATTTAAACTATGATGGAACTTCATAAAAGTTATTTGTGAATTTTATTGTATTTATTCGTTATTAATTATTAATATAATAATATAATTTACCTACAATATTCATAAATGATTAATAAAAAGTAGGCAATCGAAGCCGTATTCCACCACGCTAACTAAATAGCAGCTTTCAAACACCTTCGAATGGAGAAATTATTGAGGACTAATAATCCCCGCTAATAATGGCTTTCTACTGAATTGCTACTACCGTGTAAACATGCCCAAATATAACCCACTCATTACGAGAACTTAATACCGAATTCTACTAAACTGAATAATCAAATGATACGCGTTTTCATGTAAATTAAATCTGCCACTACATGTGTGCACTCCTAAAATCTTTCACTATTTTGATAAAATTGTTTATAAATCGAATTCGAAACAATCATATTTTGAAATATTGTTTTTCTCATAGTTATCTTTCTAGTAATTTATGGCGACTGAGTGCCAAGTAGAGAAAGATAATATATAACTATAGTATCTACAGTTCTAAATTCCATTACTTTGTAAAAATATTATACAGGGTATTTCGTATGTATTCGCGTGAAGGCATTTATTAATAACACCTATTTTACCTCTGTTTGTAATGATAGAAATGTTGACATTATTACTCATATGACAACTTTTGGATGATTTGCAACAACGAAAAATAAGCAGGAGATATAACTCAAAAACAATGTCAATGTAAGAATTTGTTGGCGGTGACAATCGAAAAATTTCAAAATTATTTAGGATGATACTAGGATCAACTATTGTTACCCCATACTTTATGTTATGGGGCTCCGTAACCGTAACTATCCGATGTCCAAAATAAAAAAATATCCGAAAACGTAACCGAATCCGATGAGAGGGAGTTTCTATTTTTTGTTTTTTAAGGTTATTTTTTCCGTTATTATAATACCGAAATAATACCAACATCGACAGTCAAAATGTTATGCTGTTAATACATTATATATTTTGTTTACAAATCCAAAATCATCTAATATCCGTAACCGAAATTATCTGAAACATTTGGATAATCCAAAATAAATTCATATCCGTAACCGTAACTGAAACCGGTAAAATATTATTCATATATCCGTATCCCTATTCGGATCCCAAATTTAATATCCATAACGTCCCTACCCCATACATGCATCCTCTTGTCATACGTATCACACGAGTGTTAACACGGAACATTACTAATGTTGTGATATAAAAATCTCTGGAATTGATTAAATGAGTGCTCTAGTGAGTAAAACTATTTATAGCAAAAGATTAATCAAGACATAGCGAAACAGATCGTAGTACCTACCGTTCTCACTTTTTATTTTTATTTAAAATTACATTATCGAAAGCGACAATGTGTAAGAGAAACCTTAACGCGGGCAATTACCCCAATAAAGTAACCATCTCTTTAATATTTTTTTAATGTTATAACTCTCTGTATGTCTATTTGTGACTATTTTACTCAAGAATAAATGTCCGATTTACATTACTGTAGGTAGTACTAATAAAATAATAATCGTTCATTTATTACACATGAATATATGTAAGAGATATATCCCAGATACGAAAGTCGAACTAGACTAGAATTCCCCGTTTATATTTGCTTACCTAAACTATGACACCGAAAAGTATACTGAATTCAAATGATTATGGAACATATCGAGCAGACTCAACAATCAATTATTTTAACTGTCAAATTACCCCTAAACCCTGATACCTTGTGTGTTACCTTAGTATACCAAGATCTTAAGCTAATTTAAATTACTATTGTAAATTCAATGCAGATTTTGCGCTGTCGCAATGCTATTTTGTCCTCTTCAATTGTGAAATCTAGAGTGCTTAAGCCACAGGTCCTACTGATATTATGACTTGGATCAGCATGATGGCTGTCAAGTAGATTTATTTAATGCTGAATAAAACAGGATCCCGACGTGTTATTGTTGGTTGCTAGTTTTATATAATACAGATCATTTTCATTTTAATAAACATTAAATTACATAAATGCAATCTAAGCTCAAGGTAATCGTTTAAAATCTTTTATATTATTATTATCTTTGCAAATTCCAATGTCAAGTTTGCAGTAGGTATACAAAATAGATTCTTGCTCATCATAATCAAACCAAAGTAATTCGCCATAACCAAAGTATGTACAGTTAGAGCAAAGATGTTATAGTTGTGTAAAACCAATGATCAGAGAGGCGTATCTTGAAACACGGTATACCTACAAGAGATACTCGACGAGATCTAAAACGCATTCGGGACTGTCCGGACTCATTTAGATTAATGGTAACCCTACACAGTCAATAGTCGCAGACAAATGCGGTACCTACACTGTTAATTAACGATATTTAAAGTGCTCTGTATCGCTACGAGCTCACCGTTTTACACTGAATATAACTGAAATTATATCAGTCGCTTGTACTCAGCGTAACTAAAACTTATCTTCACTACCTACGTAAGCTTTTACGTAACGTAACTACGTAAAAGACGTAACCATAGATATTATGTGCATCTTAATATATAACATATCGGCGTCATCATTTCGCCTCATCAATCTCAATGATGAACTTGGGTCTCTTTCTACAGGGTAAAGGTTCACCATGCTTGCCAAGTGGAGATTGACAGATTTAAAATTATAGAGAACTTAGGTGTGCCGATTTCTACTTCTTGTCTTTTACCAAAATACAGCAAATGAAATATTAACATTGCTATTTATAAAACAATTAAGTTATGTGAAAAATGTAGTCAACCCAGACGAGTAAATGGTAGGTACATATTCGAATAGGGTACACTGTTAAAAGTTATTATGCATGTGGTTCTGAAACACGTGAAAAATTGTTAAAGAAGTTATTGAAATATAACTTATTTCGGTGTAAGGCGCTTCATCCATCCTTTATTCAAAGACAACATACCCTGCTCGCGGTGCACCATGTATGAGGCTACGCCGAGACGCTCCTCCGGTTAGAGCTCGCTGGGCATTATATCACCCAGTTTGAAACGGTCGGTACTTCCATGATACATTGCTCGACTAACTAGCTACCACCTTCTTTCGAAAGTCGACGGCAAAGTGTCGTAAAATCCGTCCTGTTTCGAAAGTCGACGGCAAAGTGTCGTAAAATCCGTCCTGTTTCGAAAGTCGACGGCAAAGTGTCGTAAAATCCGTCCTGTTTCGAAAGTCGACGGCAAAGTGTCGTAAAATCCGTAAAATGTCCCATGTGTTTCGCTTGCACTGTCGTAGAGCCACTTGCATCAGTACGAGTCCCCTGCGTCCTAATCTGTCGGCATCACTTCGATGATGCCTTTCATGTTACTGAAGTGTATAAGAAACAGTGACCATTTGCCATAAGGTGGCTCGTCTACTCGTTTATCGGCTTGTTGTAAAAGAAGACTTTAAATGATTCAATTAGAATGTTTCCTCATCGCTTAAAGAGCCGCTGCAATTTTGACGCGTAGGAAATGGATTTTGACGTCACGTAAATATATCTTTACAATAAATCCTCATCTATGTCTTAGGACGTAGAGATGACATTGGACTGTGTCTCTATCAGAGATAGTTCATATTATGCATGCAACTAATTTCTACGATTTTTTCTAAAGAATTTCTTGACAATTTTCATTGATTATCTGTCACCGACTTCAATTGCAAGTCAATTATTAAACGTAAGCACTTTTAACCTATATTAAATAAAATCTAACTTAAAAACAAATTAAAACTCTTGAAAATTTAATAATGATTTTATGCGTTTGAGATGTTTCTGGAGTTAGTGTAAAGTGAGAACAAAATTTGACTGTTGGTTTAAAATAACAGAGAAATTAGTATAACCAACCGTACCACCATTATCATAACTTAAAATGTATTTTATTAATTAGTTTTTTATTATTATTTTATTGTGTATTATAATCACCAGTTGAGCAGACACTTCAAATCGTTTAAATTATTAATTAAATTATTATTAAAGCCAAATATTTATATACCTATGATAAGATAAAAAACAATTCTTATTTCTAACATGTTGACACTTGTTCTTGTACCTACCTAAAACCTACAAGCAATTTTGTTTGAAAGTTTGAACATCGTACGTATTATACAGACTGAGCCACAATTAAAAACAATAAAAACGACAATTCTCAACAACCACGCAACAAACACAAGCTCTTTGGATTCTCGATAAATTAACGTCCATACTTTAAAATATCATAATTTAATTTACCTCCTAAATCGCAGCGCGACCTGGCAACGTCGCGTGGCGCGGCAAAATTCACCGCCAAACGGTTACAATACGCATTCAGCTGTTCGTAAATTGAACGCGGCACTGTTCAAGACTGTGCAGACATCTGAGGGGCAAAGCGATGCTGCGACGTTGCCACGCCTCCGCTTCCCGCAACACCAATCGTGTCGCTCAATTCGTTGAAAGCGGTTAAAAACTCCACTCTGATATTCTCGTCCTTGTCTACAAATCGAAATATAGTTTATAGCAAGCGAGATGACATGATAAAGTACTTTCGAACACATATTGTGTTCAATCAGAACCGCCATGCAACTTTGCCGTATGTGTTTTTGGACGGCTGAGCGATTATAAACTTTTTCTTTGTCCAGTAAGAGTGGTATTGAGAGTTAACAGAAAGTCCAAAGATTTCGCTTGTATTTTGAAACATATCAGTAAATAAATCATCATCGATTTGCGATCGCTTACCATAACTTTTTACGCAAATAAACGAGTCAGGAATTAAAAATTACAACATAATAAGGCTACAAAAATATATAAATGTATTTATAAAAAAAATCTTATAACAATATGGAACACTAATACGATTCATGTGTTTGTCTCCATAATGTTAGACACAAATATTTATCAACATACTATACCTTAGTATGCATATACATACAATTATGTAATCCAATAACAACAAAAGCGAAAAAGAAACAGATTTCACCTGTCTTTAGGTATATATAAAGTGCTCTATACGTGTATATATCACTGAACTCCTGAACGATTGGACTAATTTTATTGAATTTTTTGCATGTGTTTCAGTGCGTGCTTTACATTCACAGTCAGACCTGGTAATGAGTGGCGATGAGATCGAGTTTCACTTTAGTTGTTTTCGCTGAATCCACTAACAGTAGACAAGCCAACGTTCAGAAATTATAGAAAAAATAATTTTTACAAAAATGTAAACAAAATAGCTAAATTTCTGCATGGTTTATAGAATATATTTGATAGGTACAGTTAGTTTTACGTAACATAAAATATTGTAATAACTTATAATACTAATTTATCTATTATTCCTCTATAAGCTCACATAGAGTAAATACCTAAGCATTGCTCTGAACTACAGTAGGAGCTCCACCTAGCTAAGAAGACCCATCCTTTTGGATGAATTCTTTCCACCGAAAAATACGGTGCAAAACTAGACTTCACTAATATCATCTTCCACTTGGTACCAACTAAGCAACACACTTCTCATATTGTATATGTAAACTACAGAATAAACCAGCCACATTGATGGTCGCACGTTGCTCTGAAATGGTGTCTTTCTGGCAGATCCATTACTTCCTATCAATCGGCACAGCGTTAACGTCGCCTCTCGGAGTGGTGTGTGGTCAACTGATCAGTTATCATCAGATGAGTCGTCTTCTTATTTTCCTGATGAACGCATTAAGAATATAATACAAAATAATACTCATGAAAATAAAAAAAATTAAATACCTCAACTCAAGTATCTCTTAAAAATACAACTACAACCATACTGGTGTATTATAGGTGTATATTAAGTAGGTATTATAGTTATATTCTATATATTTTTATTAATATATAATCTATATATAAACCGGATACTTCATGCGTGCAAAGACAACTCCAAACTCAAAAAATTAATTGTTACTTGACACCAGAGACACCTTTTTGTGTTATCAATCAACCCAAATATCATATTACATCTTTACATATCTGTAATTATGTATTACAGAGATAAACATATGCAAAAAGGTCATTACCAATTTCAAGCAATCGGAAGGTTGAACTTTAGAAGAAGACATTTCCTTTGCTATCTCATTTTCTATCAAGTATCCTGTAGGTAGGTATATTTAGACACTCGCTCCCTTGATGTAGGAAAGATTCCAGAAAACCATCAGTTCAATCTTGGTAGTGAGGTATTCCAATGATGACTTTTTCTGCTTCTATGATTCCTACTCTGTAAAGTATTATTACCTTACTTTCATTTGTAATTCCTGTATCATGATATCATTATCCTATAGATAAGTAGGTACGATTTTCGCAAAGTTGTGACCGATGTTAAGTGGATTGAACGGTAATGTAATTTATCGTATACATTTGCCAGTCAGCCTCCAGAAGATAGTGAGACTCAACGTAGTTCTTATGATCTCGGCGGATACGTACTGGGCCATACAAAATACAAAAAGAAATCTTTTATTACCCTCTAATCTGCATGTTAATTTAGCTGTGTGTAAAATTCCAGTATGTCAAATATATTTCTACTTCACTACAAGGAGGAGCATTGACTGTAGAAAAAATAGCGTCCAGGTGTTTTCGTTAATGTTTTCTGATCTGGTACTGATGACCTTCTCCTAGAAATTTTTGGTACTCCCAAAGCAACTGGATTCCCATTACAACGCCATCAGTTTGGAAGAAATATTGCAATATTCATGACAATGATTTATTTTTGACGAATGTAAAAAACCTTTACACACTTACACCCCCAAACTAGATTTCCCTGTGTTGCGGGTGGCATGGACATACACAAACTATGGACAAACCAAACATCCATGACCCGAGAACAAACCTTTTTCTGTCACATAAATGTCTGCCCCGCACGGGAATCAAACCCGGGACCCCTCGCTCGGCACGCAGGGTCACTACCGACTGAGTAACAAAAAGTAGATGTAACATAAATAATATTCAAAAATATATTTAAACACTTAAAACTATTAAAAATTAAATGACCAAATGATATTATTACTGCATTTAAACCGATTGTAAACAATTATTCTACTTGTAAACTTACCTATAGCTTTTCCACAAAGTAGTTTATAGAATCTTTTGTCGCGGACACAACGTAACAATTCATATATGTAGTTCCGAAAAAGTTCGAGACGCAACTATAGAAGTGTTTCTAAAATAATGCCTTATCTGTATGTTTATGGTATTAATGACGAAAACGATTCTTCTCGGTGCGATTCGCTGCGGACGAGACATTAATGCCAAGTCAGAACCGAGCGAACGCGTTTTCACTATTAATAAAGTAGACGTAAAACTTTACCTCATCGGTTTAGAAAATCTGATCCTTTAACGTCCCGAATATGACTTTAATGAAAAACCTTAACAGCTTTCATTGTGATAATCGACCCGAGTTTACAATATGATAATGATAACATACACTCAAATAACGTTTTAGAACATATCAGCTATGTATAAGGAAAAGTCAGCCCTGGAAGCGATACCGCTCTCATTACTCATGAAGCAATAAGTACATTTAAACAGTAGCTTTACTAATGTAAAATTAAATATAAAACACAGAGACCGCGATCGACCTGTTTGATAACTTATCGCCGTTTCTGCCGATATGAATAAAAAATAATCAGCTATATTAATTATTAAACTTCTAATTCATGGTAATAGTTTCAAGTAATGAGTTATGGCTGCCATAAGCTCCTAATTAAGTGATGCTTTTTGTGGAACTACATTTAAAACTATTAAATCGCTTCGATTTAGAAAAACTATGCCTTACGCTAATAAATAGCACTGGATTATTTTAGGACTAGACTAATAATACCTTTTTTATTTATGGACGGATATAAATTAAACGAACTTTAATTGATTATAAGTTAAGTAATGCATACTGCAATTCATTAGTGAAAACTATAACTAAATTGGTTAAGCCGTTTCTGAGATTAGCGTGCACAAACACAAAGACAAGTTTCAACGACTATTGTTTTGGTTTCTGATGCGTTGATTAGGGCCCCTAATAATAGTTTTTCTCATATATCCTTTATGTACTGAAAGCGACCAGTTAAAATTTTGTTATATAAACAGATTGGCCGTATTTTATATTTCCTTGTATTGTTAAAAAAATAAACAATACACCATCATTGTATTGTTTATTTTTTTTTTATTTCTTTCATAAGTATTCAATTTTTGTGATACGTCAGTATGATTTTTGACATATTCCTTTTCTAAAATATCCTTCCAACAACAATATTAAATCCACATTTGTTCATTGCCACCTTTAGATATTAATAAACATCAAAATTTTATAATCATTTTGTTTATTGTAGTCCAATAGTTCCGTATTGCCATCTGTCCCCCATAATTTTAAATCGCTAAGTGCATCTATTTCAACACACAATGCTACATAATTTACGAAGTATTACAATATAACAATATTTATACCTACACCGCAATACCAAATAAGATTCCAGGAACAACATTGTTTATTTTAGTAGTTCATTATAAATACTATATCAAATTGCAATATATCTATACATATATATATTCAAGGATATATGAGAAAAACTAATCAATAGTTGTTAGAAGTTTTGTCTGTTTGTCTGTGCGTTTGTTCGCGCTAATCTCAGAAACGGCTTATCCGATTTCGTTACGGTTTTCGCTAATGTATTGCAGTAAGCTCCACTTAATATTTAAAGTCCATTTTATTGAAATCCGTTTATAAATAAAAAAGCTATAAATTAAATGAAAAAAAATGTAGGTACTATTTCTTAGCGTAAGGCGCAGTTTCTCCGAAGCGAATAAATGCAGTTTGCTAGAATATATATAAATCTATTATGTCTCTCTGTCTACGGAGATTTTATGACACAATGAGATCAATTTGACAATTTTAAAAATCTTTGTCTGTATGTTCCGTAATAACCCTTGAACGGCTTGACCGATCTTCATGATACAAATGTAGTGAGAACACGAGATTGTGCAGATAATAGACTGCCTATATAAAATATCAGTAAACCTAATGATGCATAATCAACACAAAAAATATTAAATTTTTAATAGTCATGTATATATATTATTAATAGTCCAACCCGAACGAAGTTGGACGGGCCCGCTAGTAAAAAATATAATTTTAAGTTTTAATTCAATTACGTTCATATACCTTACATGTTAAAACCGCTTATTTATTCACCTTGTCCGATGACGGCCTCCATGTCATAATTTTCTTTCCGTCTCACTGTATGTTTTAATTAAGCCCAAATTCCAATAACCATTTTAAAACAAGCGTAAATTAAATAAGATGTAACAAGAAAGCATTTAAGCACACCATTTTGTTGCTCGAAAGATCCCTTCCTCATTAATTTATAACACTTATTGTTTTTACATGTAAATTAAATTAAAGAATTTTTCTGTGATTTCGAATTAACTGCATTTTGTCAAATACAAAGAGTTATTTATACTCTAAGGTGCGAGGTAGACAGAAATGAAACCCATGCGTGCTCGAATAATACTGACAATAAGAGATCTCTCTATCAAATTATAACAGTAAAGATAACAGTAATATAACAGTAAGATAACAGATAACAGTATATGCAGTAGTAACATAACATAAAAATATAACTCCTTGACAATACGACAACAGTACCTAAACAACCTTTTTTAAAATGTTGTTTGTTTGTCTGTCGCTCAGTTTGTCCGGGATAACTTTCAGAAAGGCTTAACTGATTTTAATGGGACTTTTACTGGAAGATTAAGGATTTTATGGGACAATATTTAGGGTGCATTTTACTGGCGATAGGGGATAAAATTTATTCATTACGATGAGTATCAATTGGGAAACTGGGAGGTTATAAATAGGTTCATATTACAATTACGAATGTTCCGACAAATTAATTATCGTAAATAGCTTATGTTAATATCGTTTATGAAGAACTTGTAGACTTTGAATTAGTGTAGTGAATGTCAATTTTTTTAACATAAAATAAGTTAATGTTTGACATCAATCCCACCTCATGGTAAACGGTGATGGAGCCTAAGATGTTGATCGCACTAACTTATAAAAGCCTATATTCACTATTCCCTTGAAGAATCATTACTTGAAATTGATGGTCATTAATTGCAATGCAGTTCTGTTGGTAAACTTAAGATTTATTTACCCGTAGCGAAGCGAGGGAGGGTTCGTAGTAAAAAAATTAATTAAAGAATTACTTTTGACTGAGGCCCTTCAATCCCTTCGTGTGACATAACATATTTTGTTAATCACTTGAATATTTTGAATTTCTACAATATGATAAAATATAAATATATGTAGGTACCTACTTCCAAAATTATGTTTTTAAAAACCTTTAATAAAATCTTCCACAAATAAGCAGTTTACAAAGCATAACAAATATATACTACACTAAATATAATAATCCTTGAATTCAGTGACCTTAAATCCATTTTTTCCCTCACAGTTGAATTCAGAGTTTTAATATTTAGATTTTCGAGTACATCTGTCATGAAACTTATGGCTAGACCCCCGCTTTTCACATTTTGTTGACCCCCTTTCTCACCTTTACATATGATGTAGTATGTATGGATGGCCCCAATAACGGGTTCGGCGCAACATTTACAGCCGATTCCTATAACCTATTAGTTAGGGCTGGTTAACGGTCGGTTTCAATCTTGTTTTACTTACTTATCTTTACTCATCAAAAGCAGCTATGATCAAAATCAGAGCTAAAAATACTTTTATACATTGAAACCCAAAGCTCCAGGTACAGCTGCTGCGTTAGGAGTATATTATGATAACAAGAAGTATACGAGTACATGAGTTATAGAAACAGACCGTAAGACGAGACAAACTAAGAAAATACAGCGATAACTTTTGAAATGTCGGAGTTCTGGGATTTTATCGACTGCAGCGTTGTCGAGGACATTGGCTGTCTAGCCATCCCCCAAGCTTTT
>PDGT01000004.1:5622955-5650593 GCA_003671415.1 Megathymus violae | reverse complement strand
ATTTATATATATATATATATATATATATATATATATGTATATATATATATGTTTTTTTCAAGTTAATAACGTTACATTATTAGACAATCGAGAAAGTTATAGGTAGGTACTTATTTAATTGAGGAGATGCGAATCGTACTTTAAAGCGAAGCTGAATATTGTCCTTCCCATTCAGTTCGATGAGTACATTTGTCATACATAGTTCATGTAAATTTAATAAAAGAAAATGGTACAAAGTATTTAGCGACCGCTGTCCGTCTAATTTAATAATGGGATCATCGTTTTTTCGTGGCGCTCGTAGTTTCGCTGTTTTTATTTGTATAAGAAAATATGAATGGCAAATAAACTTACCAAGAGACCCTCAGAATATCTACACATTGTAATGTTTAAAGATCTACTTTACAGCCTGATAACATTTAAAGATAGAAATCACAATTGATAGGAAGTTTCGTGTTAATTTAAATAAAAGCGGCAATCATGGCTTTTAAAAACACTCCAATAATATGCCTGAGGCGACAATTATGTCGCTTCGAACACTAGTTTGTTGAATTGGAAAATGCTCAAATAAAAGGAAACCTTTTAAAGCGACAATTTTATTACTTTCATGATTTCTTAAATTATTTAGTAAATAAATGTATGAAGTAGTAGTAGTAGAATTTTGGATTAAGTTTCCCCACGATGTACTCGAATTATTTCTACGGATCTATCAGACGGGCAACATACCTACTTATTATTTTTTTGACACGTGTACAACTACGAGGAGTTGGAGGAGGTTTATTGCTTTCTACCCGTTAGCGGAAATTAAACGAAGGACTTCCCTTCATACTTAAACGGGCCTGAAGAGTGCTTCACTACGCTGCGCCAGTAAGGACAAAGGGAGAGGTTAAGGGTCAAATGAAGTTTCAAAACTTTACATCCTGTCTGACGGAAGGCCTACGACAAAATTTAACGGCTAACGAGAAGAACTGAAATTGGTTATTTACTTAATTGTTTTTCGAATCATAGAAGAGCTCGTGTAATTTTCCCAATCAACGCAACAACGTAAATTAAACTATGCAGATACTGTGATCGGTCCGAGGCTCCTTGTACGCTCGCAGAATCTTATCCAACGAGTCCAAAATGCATGCATCAGGTATTGTTATAAAATACCGCCTAGTGCGCGTGACACCTTATATCAATACAGCAAACATTAAAAATGAAGTATCATAGGCGGTTGCACTTCGCTTCACACTTATTTGGTATTATTAAATTCAAATCGCCGCCATATCTATATAACAAAGCTGATTTAAGACTAAAGATATCAACACCACGTATCAAACAAGGATCTCCAGCCTACAGGACCTCCAGGGATTTGCATATCCCTCATACAGCACTGTGGCTTACCGGGGCAGTTACAAGTATACCGTGACCAACTGCTGGAACAACTTGTCACCGCCACTCCGTAAACTGCAAACGGTACGTGCTTTGAAGGAAAAATATAAATTCCATTTGTGAAACTATCAGAAATCTCTTTAACTAGCCCCTTATCTCTCTCTCTCTCATGCACACACACACACACATAGGCAACTCATACATACACACTCTATCCGGCACCAGTTGCCTTACATTAATATCTTTTGAACTTGTTAACATGATTATCATGTAATTTTAGGTATACAACAGTAATTGTGTGTTAGAAATAGCAATTAGATGTGATTCTAGGAATGCACACTGCGAAGACGTTACTTCACAAGCATTGTTTGCACTCACCAAATGAATTACAATTCCACTCAATTCCATATTATTTACGTAATTTCTTATCTTCTTCTCATTTCCTGGCATCAGTGATACCTTTGGTCTTGTTGATGTCCATGGGCGACGGTGACCACTTACTATCAGGTGGCTCGTTCGCTCGTTTGTCGGCGTTTAATGACTCTGCCTGCACGGGCGTACTGAGAAACAGCGACCTCCGCCGAGTGCGTACATTTTCGTCATTTGATGGGTACTACAACACCATTGCATTTCGGCTCTATTTACCAAAAGTAAACAAAAACTAGATCTTAGTAACTAACGATATCCTATTAAATTGTCTTGTTCTGGGTCAGTTTTAACTAATCGTATAATGCAAGAGCTATGTTAGCAGAGCGGAGGGTCCTTGAATTTATATAATGCAAGTGGCAAGTAACAAATTCTTGGAAGCGCTTCGGTGCTTTGTGACGTAAGGTATGCATCCTTTGTATCACTTGATTTTTGATGAGGTTACTTGGATGCTTTTGTTAGTGTTTACAGTACTCTACGAACAATTGTTACACTTATATGTGTTAAGACATATATACGATATTTACCTTTATATGTGATTACCATGGCGATAAAGTTATGGTATAAATTTGAATGTTTGCTTATATTTTTCTAAAACCTATCTACAGTGTCACTTATTAGGTCTTATTATAGCTATTAATCAATATCACGACATCAATAAATACATCGTTAACTTACACGATTCATAACAGATGTACGACGATTACTAGATACTAGCAAACCGTGATCGCTTCGCTTCAGAAAAACTACGTCTTATGCTTGGAAATAGCACGTACATTGTTTAAGGACCGGGTTGTTTTCGTTCTGTGAATTAGAAGTTCTGTGAACAATTCTCTCGACATTTTTTATGAGCTAAAGTAAATTCTATACTCGTTAAAAATAGATTTGTATGAAAAACATTTTTGCTCGACGATTTTTACGATTTCAAATGTCAACCTTACAAGGTAACAGTTTATCACTGTTAGAAAATCAATCTGTTGTCAATTTAAGCGCAGCTGATAAGTTTGACAGTCGAAGCAAAAAATTGTAGCGCCTTGATGGCTGCTACGGAGAGAAATATGAATCGATATAAACTGTACATTGGATCGGACAGTGTTACAGAGATTTTATATGACCACCTTCGAATAAATAGAATAGTTTTGCATTAAGAGCTGCACAAACTCACGCCGTTCAAAAGCAGACCCGCGTGGTAAGGTACCGTGGTATATTGGTCTTGAACCAAGGTCATCTCGGCATATTTATGAGATTATTAAAAATAATAAATCTACAATTAATAAATCGACCCAGAAAAACCAATCGATAATAGACTGTTTTAAAACTAACCAACCTCAATACAAGGCAACGGAAGAGAATCAGGCAAGATATTAATTTCTACTTTTTCACTTTGAGAGTACGTCTGGTTTGGTACGAAATCCATATAGCATTAGTGCCGAATGATATTAGCAAAATGCTTGTCTTATAGTCTTAATAGTTCTTTGAAAAAAATTAACTATAAAAACAATTAGTTTTGACTACCTCACTTATAAATCAATGATCGATTAAATTAATAAAATTTATAAATCAATGATCAATTAAAATACAGACAAATGTGATCTTAGTAGTTTTGTTACCTTACCTTGATTGAAATAACCGAGGAAAATTAAAATAAAAGCGGTCAACACTGAATCGTTCTCGCGTAGCCAAAGGATTCCATAAAATAAATGTATCCAGAAATATTTTTCGTTTTCTAAATATATTTAGTGACTTAAGAGTTTTTCCCTAATTGTAGATTCCTACATATCAAATTTTAAATTTTGCTATCCAGTAAATTGGGAGAAATTCGAGTGTAACAGATGGATTCAAAGACAGGTAGTCAGATTACAAAAGTAAAATATTACATAGTTATGTATAAACTTCAGACGAACGAACTTGGTCGTTCGCAGTTCTTGACTAAGTTATTAAAATTTTAATTAAATTTGAAATTTGAAATTCATAAGCTAATATTACAAACTCCTGCCAGAAACTTCGTGTGAAGTGACATGTGTCTGAGAACCTATTTCTTTATTATACGGAAAAAGGGAACCGGTATACAATACTATTAATCTTATGTTGTCCCTTCATGACACGTATATCTATAGTTAGCTGTACAACTGTCCTATTGACTATAGACAGATGTCTATAATTAAAATCAAACGGAACTCATACATATTCATAAATCCCATAATCCATAATCCACCTCATTAGCCAAGTGCGCATTGGCACACTTCACACACCTATAAGAGTATATTGGATTTCCACAGATTAAGCTCATTGTCACAAAAGGTAATAATCATAATTCACGTATCATGGTATGTCTTGGCTTGGAAATAAAAAAAAAATACAAAATGAACCAAAGATAATTTCGTCACAACCAATAAACATTTACTCTGTTCCGCTCAATAATAATATCTGAACAAGTGATCAACATCCCTAACACTTGTTCGTGTGAATTTACTCGCTTCGTACAAATAAAACTACACAATGTTCCGACGCGATGTCGTCGACAGATTTATAATAATTAGAAAAGATACACACGGTTATATAGATTTTTGCCAATGCATAATATACTTTGTTTTCCTGTGGAATTAAAAAAAATATACTTTACCGCGTTTTGAATTTATTATGACAGATAAGAAATCTCAATCATGAACCACCATTAAATGTTACAGATATATTTTTTCCTTCTTTATAATTTCAGTTTTAGTATTACGACTATTTTTGACTTAAATGCCACGAAGAGTCCGTCATCAAGTACATTGTACTAATTAATAGTGTAACGAAATCAGTCAACTTTAAATTAGCAAAAAAAAACAAAATATTAATTCAAAGAAGTCGTGTGTCCCCTTCAAAGTCGGCTGCCGAAAATAGAAACCATAGCTTTCATCTCGTTCACGCGACCATTACATCTTTGCTGATTGACAGCGTCGCGTTTGCCGTGTCTCAAAGGTGCAAGGTTTAAAGTACGTCAACGATTGTAACAACCGATGAAACTCATTAGCGTAGACGTGTAGCGTAATTTGGCGAGTGGTTGCAATCGAATTTTTTGCCTCATCGCTGAGTACTGTGGCTCTGCGCGACTGCGCGGGGTCCTAAACATTACTCCCTATGGCACTTTGACGCAAGTGAAATAATTGTTTCGAACTCTAAAAATAGAACAAAACATAAATATTCAAAAATCAACAATCACTACACTTTTGAAACTGATAGGATATCTAAAAATTGTGTTACTTCTGAGGGTACTTGAGAATGGTAGAAGTTTTTTTTTTTAATGAATAAAATATTATAAAAAAAATATCCAAATTTATGTGCCAATTCTGTAAGTGCACATAGATATAAAAAGTTACGGCCCTTGTTAGTTGGTGGGATTTCTAAAAATTGTGCATTTCCCGTATTAATAACATATGTAGAAGCGTAAAATTTATTTCAAAATGCACATATGAATCCGATCCAAATAGCAATTCAATCGGCAATCTTGGTGAACACATCGGGATACCGGATCGCCGTTGCCGGAACAAGGAGCCCCCGTCCATAGGCGCACGTACGCCGCCTTATTCGTCGGTGGAATAATCAAGTATTAATCAGGATTGAAGCAAAAACACCACTTGGCTATCTTGTCATCGCTCGGACGCTTATACGGCCGTGCGGTTTTTACTTCAATTCCACCTCATGAAATTAATATCAATTGCGGGTCCGCCTTCTACAGGCACACAAAAACAAGTTCTGTTATTGTGCACGCGAACCGATAGGGATGGCGATGCAGAGCAGGCTTTTTGAGTATTCTGCAGGTGTTATCAGATATGCTGAACGATGCAGCCATTGTTTATACTCGTAGCTTCTTAAATGTTCAATGACCTTTGCGCCCACACGTGTCGGTTGAATTGTTACTTAAGATCTATTATTATTATTGATATCTATTTTGGTATATATAACTTAAAGTTACTTAATAAATACAATAAATACCTCCGTCCTCAGGAATAGTAAAATACCAAGCCACGCAGAAAGTTCTGCGACAAAAAGTTAGGTATAATACACTGGCCACTCATGATTTATTTCGAAAATAATATTATTTATAAATACAATTAGACGACCCCGTAGCCCAGTTGGTAGTGACGCTGCCTGCCGAGCGTGGGGTCCCGGG
The DNA here is from genome assembly GCA_003671415.1 of Megathymus violae. Lineage (NCBI taxonomy): Eukaryota > Metazoa > Arthropoda > Insecta > Lepidoptera > Hesperiidae > Megathymus > Megathymus violae. Next base: position 5,644,640 of record PDGT01000004.1, on the reverse strand, counting down.
TTCGATTCCCGGCCGGGGCAGATATTTATGTGACAGATAAATGTTTGTTCTCGGGTCATGGGTGTTTGTGATGTGATAATTGTGTATGTCCATGCCACCCGCAACACAGGGAATCCTAGTGCGGGGGTGTGAGTGTGTAAACGTTTATTATTATTATTATTATTATTAATTACGCAATATTTTTTATTTTGTTTTATCTACATTTTTGTTTTTATTTCAAAGTTAATTAACGTTTCCCTGAAATATGGATTTGCGTCAGAATAATTTCTAATATCAAATTTAGCATAAAATCAGTTGAATCGTTTGATGCATTTGTAATAGTATTTATGCATAAAGACAATTCTATGTTTTAAGTACCATATACGATTGTTATATAATCAATTTAAACGCAGTCGCTAATTTTGAAGATGAAAAAAGAAATGCTTGCAGACGTCGCAATGAAAAAAATTATTGAAGTGAATTAGGTTTTAACAGCAAGTATGGCAAGTAGGAAACTTTTGATGAGATATTAGGGACCTTCGAGACAAAACGCATGCCAGTGGAGGAGGATGTCACAATGAAGTGTTCCTATCTCCTCACCATGACGATATGTCCACAAGGTCAGCCCTCAAAGCAGAGGTCTTCATAGACAGCATAGAAACTAAACTTTTAGATCACCCTTCTTATATTCAAAAGTTGATATGTGTCGTTTCTTTCTAAACCCTATCATATAAAAAATCAGCTCAAAATCACACAATACGCATCTTAGAATATGCACCCGCAGCGTTTTGAAAATAGATTTACGCGTATGAAACTTTGTATAAATCTTGTTGAAATTTTTTTAAGATATTTAGCAATAAAAAACAATATTATAAGACGTTATTTACTTTCAAAATGTTTTCTAAGTGACCTACGTACATTTTTAATCGACTTGATGTAAAATTCTTGTTTTATTTGAGATTAGATAAGAACGCCACTGACGGTTCGCAGTTATTCAACACCAGGTGGAATATATAGATATATACTCCGTGGATAGGTACCCACTTCAATAGAGTTCATATACCTAATCAATACAAAGGTAGCTTATATCTGAGAGAAGTATCTCTCCAAATAGATCTAAGAAAACTTGACGTATATGAGTAACATGTATATTTACTTTAAACACAAGTACATTATTAATCTAATTAATCAATTAAAATAAAAATATGAGATATTGACTGTTTTCCAAATTCGGGTTATACAATTTTTTTTTTCATTTATTTTATATATTTTAACTGTTTATTTTTAGATTTATATGTAGTTTTTCAATATTATGAGTACTTGAGGTGAGAAGGTACATATATTAAATAATCAATTAAATGTTTTGTTTACAGCCATGGTTTGAGGTAAAACTGTAATTTAACCAATGTGGAGAACTTCATTGTCCATAGGATTCCTGTGGCATATATAGGTCGATAAGTATTTACGTCAATGACATGTTGCAGATTTTCCAGAATTAAAACTTTTGCGGTTGGGAAATACATTATTAATACTATTATAGACATTTATTTGTAAAACGTTTACCCTCGCATGCAAGCACTATAATTTTCTCTATTAACATTGATATACTGTTCGACAATAAGACATGTTGACAGTCTTGAAATATATATTTGATTTAGTTGGGATTGAACCCGAAACCGGGTCCTATGTTAAACAGTCAGTCCCTGTAGCCCGGGACCAGAATAGGGCTACGGTATCCCCTGCCTGTTGTAAGAGGCGACTAAAAGGGGGCTTCCAGGGTCGTAGGCCGCTAGAGTGGGAGCCTGAACCGTCCTGCCAACGACCCCGGGAAGGACGTCGGTATGTGTGGCTGCATACTGGCGTAACACCAGAAATTCGGGGATGATCGTCCGCTCATCCTGAGCAGAGTTCGACGGGGCACGCGCTCATAGGACTCCGGTCGTGTTCCGATGGAGATCCCGGAGTCCCATCATGGCGCCGAGGAAGGCCACCGGGGGGGTTTTAGTGCGGTAAAAATCCCACATAACCCAGCGTCGCTCCCACGGCATCGGGTACCTTTTTGAAGGTTTCCCCCCTCGTCAAGAAAAAAAAAAGGTTAAACAGTCAGTACCTCTATCAAACGCGCTACACAATCATCTCCGTAATAATTGCTCACTAGCTATCGAGAGCAGTAACACAGTGGCAGTTTTGATCAAGAAACGTGTGTCGTTTGGAGGTAGTCTTGTCATCGCTGAACTAATAGCAACTTCAGGTGTCACTGTGAACGAGCGCATACGCGGCTCGTATTACAAAGGGCGGTGGATCAAAGAGCTGTGATACTCGGCTCGTATTGCCACCAAACTCGATAGGGTGCATGCGGCGTCTTATGTCGCGTCGCACAGGGGTGACTATAATTACGGGACATTCATAACGAACCTATATTCTAAATTACTTGCGGTATTCTCAGTGTCATAGTGCATTGATTGCAAACATTGTTATTTAATTATAATATAAGACGCTTTAACAACGTGTCTGTCTCATCATTAAAACCCGTAGTTATTGACACCGTTTTGTTTATGTATTCTAAAATCGTGCGGTTAAGCCACGTGTATTTTTTAATTTAAAATATAGAATACAATTAATATAAAAAGCTTTGCCGGTGTCTAATATTATGAGCTCAACAATACTCTTTCTATTAACTGTAACGTCTCAAATGTAGTAAGAAAAATATTAATTTAATTATTAATATTACTGTTTGCTGCATAGAGTTTATTGAGTTCCTATACAAACAACAGTAGTGAAAATTCGAGTAGTGATTATTTTTACATTTTCAACAAGTTATTCTTCATCATCACACCCTATAACGGATATTTATCAGCCCATTATAATGTTAGTAGTACAGGCAGTTTACTATCGTAGACAACTGCAAGTTTGCAGACTTCACACATCTTCGAGAAAACTACGGAGAACTACCAGTTTTCATCACGATGTTACACTTCGCCAATACATGTGACAATTATTAATACGCACACAACTTATAGAAATAAGCAATGGGTGCAAGATTCAAATTAGGGCGGTGTGGGAGACCGCCGTTCAAATCACTAAGAGATAGATCGATACGTGACTTCCTAAACGACATGCCACCACTGAATTAACGGCCCATGCGTGGGGATTTCTGGACTCGTGGATACCCTTCATACGCGTTCAATAACTCGAAGGGAACAACAGCCCCCTGATGATAAACCCCAGCTATTGAGCGGTCAATTTTCAAAGCACTAAGCGATCACTGCAGACTATCACGATTCCTAGAAACGAAACTAAAAAATCCAATCAGTTGATTTGGCTGCATAATATCATCTTAATTACTTTACTTTTATGTAAGCTTAATGGCACAGATTTTTGTTTGGAATTGCAGAGACAATGATAACGATCACATATTAACGGCATTATCAAATGTGTTAGAGTAAAAAATAATTCGGGTAATAGTTATTTTCATTCGTAAAGCATTATTATTAATCATATTTTGTATTAATTAATCATTGCTTGTTGGACAAAATAACTCTTATATCCGTTCGTGTCACTCACTGAAGTAATTTTCACTCAGTTCAATACAGAGACAGGTTCTTACAAACACCTTTCAATTATCATCGGGTTTACATAGAGTCGTGAGTCTACTATTAGCACCTATTCTATTAACCGAAAATCGTCTATAAAACAAAAAGTCCTTTGTTCAACTTACACCAGCATTTGAGAGTTAAATTGAAATATTCACACCTAAGCCGACGCATTGAATCTTATTAACAAAAAACAGGTAACAGCGACTGGGTTACAATGTAATAGGGTTCCGCATCAAATCCTGTGCGGGAAGTAATTTAAATAATATATCCTGTCAAACTTATTGCGTCAAATCACTTTAATTTTTTTGCAGTAATTTGTTAAGAATATTTATCTAATTTGGAGTTCTTGTTAATGAATTACCTATTTTAGCATAAGAAATTTAATGTTAGCAAAAACACAGGAAACATATACACATAACACAGGTAATAATGAAATATAATAATATTCCGCTAACATTTTTTTCTGATAATTACGAAGTGGTAAGTATTCACAACTGCCCATGCACGTCCGTAACACCAAAGTTAGTTCCGTTTCTCATACAGTAATCCAAAAACATGTATCAGACGATTCTGGAAGGAGAGCGATAATGAAAACCTCTAACATGTCTCAAGAGTATACTCGGGATTAAATGGGAAGATACACGACCCAGCGAGCGACTTTCCAACGGAAAGGCCCGTTCGTCATATTTTGTACCGTTGTTTCGTACAGTGCACTTCGAGCAGGGGTTTTGCTTGGTCTCGAGGATGAGAGGAAATCCTTACATCTGAAATACTATAATAATTATTATCTATATATAACTCGTTCAGTAGAAAACCTGACGATAAAGTAAAAAAAGAGACAAACGATGGCCGTAACAAAACAGAGATCTCCTTCAACCAACCTTTGTCAGTGTTAAACAGACCTGCATCTTTACCTTTTTAGAGAAAGTTGAACTTTATTAATTCCAGAAACGATCGCTAGACACAGGAACAATTATAATTAATAATTATAATTTAATATTAATATTAAATATTTAATATAAAATAATTATTATTAATATTAAATAATATTTAATAAATATAAATAAATAATATAATTTAATAATTAATTATTCTCTAATTTAATATTTGCGTACTTTTGTACATCGCTACTTGTAAAGGGAAAATTCCACCTTAAAGTTACAGAAATGAACTTGTCGAGACATTTTATGGCTTTAAAAAGTAGTAATACCTTCTTCACTTATGAATATTACATGGTGCAAAGGTCACTACTTTAACACATGCACATAATTCTTTTATTTTAAATGTTATACAACAATTTTATTTATGATTTGCAGGTTAAAACAGTAAGGTGTTGTCAGGAATAAAATGAATTATGTTTAAAATTTCAATACTTTTACTGCATTTATTAAATTAACGGTTTAACACAGCTAAAAGGATCTTTAATGAGTTTTTGCTTCAGTATATCTAAGAAAAATTAACTTAGAGCATAAGACCAATTGGCAAATAGTCCAACTAGAACTATTTAACTCATTGACATTATACTTAAGACATTGAAATAATAAATGTTCTGCGTATTGAAGCAAAGTAGTCACTACAATTATTGAATACTTTGAAAAGGAGATTATGATGACTTGGGTACATAAGATATGTTTTATTCAACCCTGGTAGCAAGCATGTTTCTACATATGTACATTTAATGCGCGTAAGTCACTTAACACCTAACAATATTAGCTATTGCTAGCTTATAGCCTATCATAAACATATTAAAAGCAATGTATCTTTCTATGAATTTTATTTTCCTAGCAGCTCAAATATCGATCGATTTGATGTTTGTTTTTTAAAGGTTTTTAAATTTTTCATCATAGACTAAAATGTAAATAAAAGGATATGAGATTCAAATAATATCCATGGGCAAATGTATAATTAGCCGACTATTCGAAATTTTATTATTATTATTATCGGGTTTTATTGTGAACAAGAGGATCGCATTTAATTTTAAACTCAATCTCTGTTTATGATGGGTAAATTATTCCTTTTGGGTCCAAGTTATAAGCAACAAAATATTTTATACAATACAAAAAGATATCATTTTGTATAAAAAAAGTTACTCGTCCTTGCATCGTTTCGACAACTATCATTACTCTCGCAAATACTAATCACATCTGCAACAATTGTTACCCATTTTAATTTTAAACTATAACTAGCAGACTGCGCTCGCTTCGCTTCGGCGAAACTACGCATTACGCTTAAAAATAGCTCCTGTATTGTTTTATGTTTCAGTGCCTCTCGTTCTATGAACTCGAAATAACTTTATAACTTTTTTATTTATGGACGGATTGCAATGAAACGAACTTTAAAAAAAGAAATCGGCTAAGCCCTTTTTGAGATTAGCGAGTACAAATGCACAGACAAAACACTAACAACTATTATTTTGAATTCTTTTGCGTTAATAAAAACCCTGTCACTCCACATAACAGAGTGAAAGTAAATTTGTACCAAAACGTGATAGCGTTCTATTAGAATCAACCCCTTAGATGTTATAACACATCTCAGTTTTTAGTGACGAACAACCAATTAAAAATATATGCACGCTTCTTTCATTGACCGGCAACGAGTCAGGGATGCTTTTGATATCACGAACGTCCATGAGCGATGGTGACGTTTATTTAAATACATTTACCTTTGTTGGCTTCTAAATTGAAATCAATCGCTGTCGCCTATCCTTTGTGACAGGATATTACAACTCTCGTGATGTCTTCATTGCCTATCAGACAACACCGTCATTTTAATGCCTGTAGTATTACAGTTTCCATTAGAAGTGCACCTTGACTTAAGCACTACCTCAAGGCGACTGCTTATTAAACAAACTCAAACTCATTTCAGAGTTATGTCTTACTCTTATCTGTATTTCGATTTGTAAGGAATATAGTTGGTTTTGCGTACTATCAGACATAGGTTACTGTTCTATATCATTTCTTCGATAAAAATTTACCCATTTAAAAATAGAATTACTTACGGAAGACAAAATATTTATTCTTTATTTATAATACCTAATTTTGCCGTATCATTATATTTACCATAAGCCTATATCATTTATTTATTTAAATGAAATGGATATTAATATATAATCAATACTAAGTGTAATACTAAAATGGGATGATTTATTTATATTATGTTTTACATATCCTGTATGTATTTGTTATTACGCTAAGATATTAAGGTGGAGTAGGTACTTACCTTAAAGTCTCAATCTAAGAGACTTCGAAAGCCGACCCTAATATGAGTAAACTGGTTATAAATGGGGTAACAATATAATTATAAATGTTTCGAGTATAAAAATAATGTAAGAATCTTTTTTTAATGTCGTTTATTGATTTTGAGTTAATATTGTGTAAGTGAAGCTTATTCCCATACTTATTCATTGCAATGCGTTTAGTAAACTTAAAGATTATTTATCCCAAAGCGAAACGAGAGAGTATTAAATGTTCTTTTTAGAATTTCATATATTTCTGACTGTCTTAGTGTGTATTGGAAACCATTTAACAGATTTAGTTGATTCGAGGCATATTTATAATTTTTTATTATGGATGAAACTGTAGTACCTATACTTTTTGTGTTCCCACGGTTTAAGAAATAATATTTGATATGAACGTCCAGATGAGAGGGTAGTCAACAAATTTTGTGATTTTTTTGTTGCTGCTGCAATACATAAATAATTGATTTTTTTATTATTAATAATACTATAAAAACAGATTCCCAAAACAAAGCCGGACAAATTCAATTTGTTAAATGCCCGAAAAACTGAATAAAATAATAATAATAATAATAACAATAGTCTTTCGGATGCAGTTGTTATTTATAAAGCTAAGGTGTAGGATCTTTGAAACGAAGCAAGGGTTGTTATAAGTGTACTTTAAAAGTTCAGACTAAAGAAAATTTAAAACGAACTGTAATCCAGTTAGTAGTTACAACCCTCACTGTCAGAAGGACATGGTTACTCAGTGACATCTTTAATCAGCTTTAAAGTAAAGATTAGTATTTTTTATTTTTTAACCAATTTCCAAACAGCAGGGGTTCTAAGTCCGTCTGTGCGTATTTTTTTGGATGTCCAGCTAAAACTCCATTATTTAAAAACCGATTTGAAAGATTATTTCTTTATTATATAGGCAATAGCTTGGAGCTAGTATTAAATATGATGGGAATCTGATAATAGGTTCTGAACATATAGAGTGTAACACATCAACGGATAGCAATAAGTGAGCCGTGTTGAAAGATATTTTGGCGGTATATTAGCATAACGAAACCAGACCATGATGGACCATCTGAGAGACAAAACAATGCAACGCTACAACAGATTTATAATAAGCCAAACATGTTTTGAACTATTTGTTATTGGCACTGTTTACATTGCAAAGACACAACACATTATTGATGTGTTTGCGTCTCATAGGCGTGCCAGTACACATTATTGAAATGTTTGCGTCTCATAGGCGTGCCAGTACACATTAATGAAGTGTTTGCGTCTCATAGGCGTGTCAATACACATTAATGAAGTGTTTGCGTCTCATAGGCGTGCCAGTACACATTAATGAAGTGTTTGCGTCTCATAGGCGTGCCAGTACACATTATTGAAATGTTTGCGTCTCATGGGCGTGCCAGTACACATTAATGAAGTGTTTGCGTCTAACAGTCATCATCGCATGACGCTGTATAAGATGAAAGAGCGCGATCCATTTGTCCCGTTACATAGTAACATTTTCTGATATCGCACCTATCTGTTACGCCTACATACTAAAATGTCCGTTTTCGGTGCCCTAAATACAATACTCAGCGATTTAAACACCTTAGTTAATAACGGCATATAATATTAATAAAACAAAGTGTCGTGTCAGGACCTGGTGTATCTACTATCTGTATGGCAGCAAATCTCTGATGATTCCATCAAACCTTGTAACCTCGCATTTACTAGTTATTAATCACCTGCAACGTCCATTTGCAATCTGTTCGAATAATACCAGAACATTATATTACAGTATAGAGGCACTTTTATATGTTTATATTTATTTCCGTCATAAACATATATAGTTTTACAGTCGGACGGCGCTTGGCCTATAATCAACAATTTATTACTGGTAACTCTATCAAATCCGAACGCATGTATTTATTTACTGCCTCGTGAGAAAACTGACCCGTCTCTTCTGAGAAATGTTACCTTTTAATTTCAAAATAAAGACAGCATCCTACAAGTTTTATTGAAGGACTATTATTGGGTGCTATATTTTTTTCCTTTTTGCCTTTTGTTGCTACTCCGAAATCAAAGGCCGACTGACATACTCGAATATTTTTTTTCGACTCAAGTGTTTTGGTAAACGGTATCGGTGCGTTTGTTCGGTCAGTGGACGGTAGCCTATTAAGAAAAAAAAATCGTTACAATTCTAACTAAGAATTATGCTGTTATTTTAGGCCAAAACAAAATGAGCTGCTCGTTGAACTAAAAACACCAGATTGTCGCACCAATTATCTATACATATGATAAAATTCTGAGACATCGATTTCTGTTCATGAAGGATATATAAGATAAACTATTATTAAGCACCTTTATTATTGCATTCGACGATCCCTAAGGGATCACTACGAGCTAGGGGTCCCGGGTTCGATTCCCCGCGCGGGTAGTACATTTATGTGACAGGTAAATGTTTTTTGTCGGGTCATGCGTGTCTGTAATGTCGCATTTGTGTATGTCCATGGCATTCATAACTAGGGTTGCCACTTGTACTATAATAATATAGTATTGTACTGTATTTCGGGACTCCGTACTATATACTGTTTATGAAATATATAGTACGCAAAAATACTATATTTCAGTACAATAAATCAATGTTTATATTTTGCAACACTAAAACTAATATAATTAAAAAAAAACAGAAACAGAGCAAGTATATCTTTAATAAAAAAATTAGCTTTTGATTTGTATTAATTTAAAAATTTACTGCTATAAAGCTTATGCCAGTTTTATTGAAGACAAAAAATTGTTAAAGAATGCAAGATGTGCAAAAAAAAATTCAGTTTTTATAAAAAAAAAGAGTACAAAATATAACTTAGTCTATTTTTTATTCTGCTCTACTAAACTACTATATTTTTTGAAGCGTACTATATTTGTTATAACTTTTTATTAAAAAATACTATATTCAGAGTAAAAAAACGTTGGCAGCCTTACACACAACACAGGAAATCCTAGTACGTGGGTGTGAGTGTGCAAACGTTAATTTTTTTATTTAATAGAATCCAAAACAATAGTTATTAGAATTTTTGTCTGTTTGTCTGTACGTTCGTACGCGCTAGTCTTAGAAATCTCTTAACCGATTTCGTGTGATGGTTTTCACTAATGTATTGCAGTAATGGTCACTTAATATTTTTAAGTTTTTTAACTTTGTTTAATTGCAACCCGTCGATAAAAAAACGATAAAGCGGCAAACCCAGTCATAAAACAATGCAGGTGCTACTCCTATGTGTAGGTATGGCGTAGTTTTTCTGAAGCGAAGCAAGGGCTGTTTGTTAGTTAACAATAATTTTATAACATTAACGAAAAACAGCTATAATTTTAACGTGCGGCAACTCGAAATTGTACTTACATACAAGTTCGAAAAGTATCAGTATACCAGCACAGTGGGATCACATTTACGACATTTATTAAGGACTTATAACCATAAGGGCATAGTTCATACATTCTTTGGCTTTTGCATTAGCCGACTTTAAGGTTTTATTTCTTTTCTCGTATGGATAGTGGACTCCACCGTGCTGTTCCAGCGGATCGATGGAGATAGTATCCAAGACAAGTGTCGCAAGGTTATATATCCCAAAAGGCCTGCGCCGAAATTTACGACTGCTCTCTAACAACAATTATCTGAGCACAGTGTTAACGATTACGACAAAACAATTTTGCTTCTTATTGGGACCACTCGCGACTGGCACAAGCCATCGGGCTAAGAGCGCTCTTCATACTAATTCATCAATTAATGAAACTGAATACTGATAACCGTTTAAGTTAGCGTTTTAAATTTAGAATTTAATGTTACGAACGTACTAAAAGACTTCAAGTGTATATTTATTTGTTATGTAAATAAACGATGAACGCTCTTGTAACCCAAAAGCATCGATCCAAAACTGGAGCCGACACAATTAAAACCATTTCACGGTTGATTTAAAGATCCCTACCAACGTGTACTCGTACCGTTAGGATTAAACAGCCCAGCGACATCTAACAGGAGGGATTTGGTGCCGATAATCAAATATTGCTGTTGTATGAAGCGATCGATTTGATACTTTGAAAAGTTTTGGTTTCATTGTATTGAAATGTGATGTACTTAATTAACATCGCCAAACTTTGACGAAATCTGATACAATCCTAGTGTCATCAGTTGTGTTAAAAACTTTATGCAATTTTTGTTCAATGGCATTTTTGAGTTTTTTGACCTGATGTTAATAAGTGATAAAAGTTAATATTAAATTAATTAATTTTTATGGAGTGACATAAACAATCAGTAAATTATATTTTTACAACACAATCTATGATTCGAGATGCTAATCAGCTATATTGTATTGCAATATGGCTGCCCAGATCCGTTGTAACATGTGAAAAATAATTTCTGGCACATGTATGACATCCACACTTGGTAGAGCTCTTTTTAACTTTAATTGTCAAGAAAGTGCCAGTGAACGTGCATTATCATGCTAAAATAAAGTGTTCAATTCGGTTCGTTTTAAAGTAAATCTGTGCATTGTGATTATATATAATATTAGCAATAATAGGCACGCACATGTTTTGTAACTTTTAAAATATTGCCTTGTTTAACGTTTTTTGCAATTTCCTGTATCTTTTATCCCATTGTTTTGTAATTTCTTCAATTATTTTGCTGTGATAAATTTTTTGTTATTAGTGTCAAGTATTTGGCAAATGTCTTAAATTATGTCATCATAGTTACTTTTATTTTAATTTGTATGTCTTTACCCTCCTTTGTAATAAGATTTATTAGACCCACGACCAATTCGAAATTGGATCACTGAAAAGAACATTCTAGAAAATTCGTCCATATAAAAGGCGAGCTATATGACCAAAAAAAGCAGTCTCTTGAAGTTTTTCAACTGGAACAGTCTCTGAAAGTCTCTCAACGAATACAGTCTTTGGAAATCACTAAACGCAGTCTTTAGAAGTCTCTCAACGCAGTCTTTAAAAGTCTCTCAAAGCTAGCAGTTTCGTGAAGTCTCTCAACGACGCTCTCAGGAAATTTCTCAATCTCGACTCCGAAGCCTCCACAAACTGAACGCCGGAGACTCCGCATTCTCCATGCGCTAAAAACCATAGACTCCGGTCGTGTCGTGCGCCTTAACGCATGCTCCTGTCTCCAAAGCCTCCACGCGTTGCACAACGGAGAAGAGACGGGCCCTACTAAACCAAGGCCAAGTTACCAAGTGAGTTATACCTTTTTTTATGCTATTGTAACTTATTTTATTGTAATCATCAAGAATAATTTTTAATACAGTCTAACTTCTAATATTTTTTTTTTATTTATAACACTACAACATTATATCTGATTCAAAACAGTTCGGTTAATTTACAGAGCTTATATCCTAACCCTTCCAGAATTACGTGCAGTTATTTAACGGCATAATTTAAAAGCTTGGCGTCCTCGTAACAAGTACGATGTTTTCGTTTAGTTCTGCGAAACTCTCCAACATGATACTCTTCCAAGTTCCCAATGATAGGGTAGCTTGTTCAAATAGGACGTATAACACGGCGTAGTACCCAAACTAAAGCCACTAGATGTTACCGAAATCAGTTTCCAATATTCCTACGGGTCTGGATATTCATTCCAAAACCAATAACCACAAGACATTTTCGAGAAGCAGCTTCCAATCTTCATACAGCTCTAATGACGTTAGTCATAATATCGTATCCTTACGAATTATGACGAGAATCCCTTATATTGATTTGACGCAAATTGTTCATGAGATAGCACAGATTGAATCTAATTTTCATAGTAAGATCATTTAGAAACACGACTTGCCAAAAGATGTTCTTGTTGAATTAGAAAGTCAAAAACTGTTTCTTTTTTAAATTGTGTTTTTTAAAAAGAACCATGAGTTAAGTCAATGAAAAGTTAATTAACTATGCGGATCTTTTTACTTTTACAGTCATTTGTCCAGAATATATATTTCATATTAACAGTCTTTGCACAAAAATTACATCATTAAACCTGCTTAATTATTGTATAAACTGAAAAGCTCATTATGAAATACACTTATTTTTAATATATTTGGCGCGCATACTAAGACTATAAAGATTTCTCAATTTGACGATAATGTCTCGTGGTGTCAATTTACGTTTTTTAGAAACTTATTTACAACAATTATAATTACGAGTTTAATTGGAATTGTAAAATTAACATTTTGTTTTCATATAATTATGAAGACGTTGTAAATGCAATAACAAAGTTCAAACTTACACTTCTCAGGAACACAAAATAAACTCAATCACAAATTAAAACAATGGTGTCAGACAGCGAATTCATTTAGCACCGGCAGCCCATACATCAGACTCTAAACACACACGGTCGGTCCCGACTTCGATTCCAATAGTTATGCAAATAGCGACGGAGAATGTAATGAGTGGCCGGCAGTTATTTAGACCCGCCTCGTAAGTCAAACTCTACCTCGGAATTGAACTCTGGCTATGGAAATACGTTGAGAAGGTTAGACATGTTAGTAGTAATATATTATTATGGCAATACTACGAAAATTACTAACAGTGGCAGTAAATTTCCTGTCAGTTTTCGAACATGTATAAGGAACTAGGCGGTACTATTATCTAATTGTGTAGATTAAAACTTCAAGGAAAACTTGGAAAGCGTAAAAGCATTAAAAAAAGATTACTTAACATTTATTTCTATTGACAATTATTTCGCTTGCTTTTGGAAGTAATAAGTAAATTTGCAGGGTTAATAAAGTAATGATGGTGCTCGTTCAAACAGTTTTTATTAAATAGTCAGAATATTTAATATTTGTTATTACTTGTCAAATTATAGTAAAACTTAAATTAGGTTTGAATACCTCACACTCCATCATTAAAATATATAAAATCAAATTATGGACTCCCAAACATTTCTGTGGTAAATTGTTGACCACAATTTAATAAGTACACTAATCCAGATGTAAAAGTTAGTTAACATTTAAACATGTAGAAACACTTTGCTGTTTAACGCGCAACATAGTTTCTTAGTACAGGGTTTTTCAAATTATCAGCCAAATAAGTGTAGGTTTTATTGTTATTCAGGACATATATTTTCTATATATTCAAGTACTAAATATAATGTAAAAATCTGTTTTTATATCTATTAATCTTTTGTGTTAAAAGCGTTTCCATCGCAGTCTCTGTGAGCTCATCTCACACCTCAGCCGAGCACGAAATTAATAACATGTTGATTTTTAATTTTTGTTCTGCTCTTGCACTTATTATTATTTAAACTGAATTTCGAGGCATTATTTATGACTATTTATATAACATATGTTGATCATTTTTCAATGTTTCCACACAATTAACACTTCATTTTGCTGTTAATTTCTTTTTGGGCAATCGCTTCTTTTTGTTTTTAGCACATTAGCTTGCAATCTTCGCAATGCGGGGTGACTGAATTGCGATATATTGCCATCCAAATACTTTGCTCGAAGTTTTATGTTTAAATTTTATTCGTTAAAACCTTTACTTTTTATAAAGCTCATAATGGATATAATTTTTTTTTAGACGATTATTGTTCTAATAATAAAAAGTACCTAATTAAGCAATTTTTTCTCGGATAGAATATGACTACAAATTTATGCATTTCTGCAGTGGAGCAACTTTTACGTTTGGCTTTTAAAGTTGCACCAAACTATGCATTAAACCGCAATTCAAAGTGTTCGCGGACTTTAAATTGGCATATGTTTTCGTATCTAGTTTGAATACGTCTGAATAAAATAAAAAGAAGGACAGCATATATTATATCGAAATAATAACCACAAGCCACTAAAACATAATTATATACATACGATTCACGAGCTACGTTAGACTTCCAGTCCACGGGAATGTACACATTGTGTTACGCCTATTAATATATGTTAACTAAAATATAACAAAATTGTTAATAACGATTTTCTTATCATCCCGTCACATATAAATGTAAACTTTAGGAGATCCAAATTCAAAAACACCACGTGACTGTAAAGAAATTAAAAGGATACAATTAAATTTTACAGCGTAACAAAATCTGATCACATCTGTACTTTACAAACCAACAATAAACCCACGGCCAAACAGTAAAAAAACAGCATAAACTGTTCGGTCATAAATGACAGGTATTCTACTAAACCACTACGGCTGAACCGTTTGTAAATAAGTATCGAATTTGATACCTATACAATCCAGCTAATATAAGATAACCAACATTATCTGGGAACTACAAAGTTGATTGATTGATTGATTGAAAAATAGCTCTGGGATGTAGCAGAGAAAACGAATTAGTTTATAAATAGGTATAAAAATCTCAAAATGTTGAAAGTTGTCAAACAATCGCCGCTGTTCATATGTAGATTTCTGTAGTAGGCACCTACATGTAATACAATATTGACCTATTAAGTCGACAATACCAATTGGTCACTGTTGGGTATGAATAACACTTCTCGCACAATTCTAATCCTTGAGTACTGACGCGAAACAAATTATATTCTTCATTAAGAATTTATATACTCTTATGTATATATTACACCACAACTCATTTATTTACATAATTTTATACATGTACTAAAAATTAATTATTTTTTATATAAATATCCCGAACAAACGCATAGACAAACAGACAAAATTTTTAACACACAACATTTTTTTGTATTGCGTTAACAATAGCCCGTAATAATATGTTTTCTCATATAAAAAAATATCAGGTTTCTTTTCAATAGTTACAGTGCACTGTAAATAATTTTCTCTAACTCACTCATTAATTTTGTATGTGTGTCTCACTAAAATTACTAATTTGTGTTTTGAACTGATTTTGAAGAATTATCGACAAGACCATTCTTTGTACTCTACAATATTCCTTGTTTAAATATATAATTAAAATATAGATTGAATTTCAACCAATAAGTCAAATAAATTGCACTTCTTGCTTATTTTCTTTGGCCGTTTTATAATTATCATTATCACCTTTGCCATTATCATTTTTATCATCCCAATATAATCACCATCATCACCACTACCATTATACTAACCACGTTCAATCATCGCACCGTTGCCACGTTCTACTCAGGCATAAAAATATATGAATTTTTGTGCACATAAGACAAGGTGTATACGACTGAATCAAGATTAATTTAAATTATTTTATAATAAAAAAATGCTAAAAAATCGTACTATTCCAATCCATGTTTGACTAACAATTATTATTGACCAACTGGTCAAGCGGACATTGTTGAGCAACAAATGTTTAATTTGAATCATTTTGGTTAGTAAGTAAACGTGTGGCTGTTAATATCTCGGCTACAGCGATACCTACCTGGTGATCAAGTCTCAGCACGACAAAACAAATACGTTTTTTTCAATATGAACTCATTTTGTCTATAGTTATAATCAATATATAATCAACAGATTTAATATATAAATAAAAAATAATCATTACTACGTACGTATTAAATGATATTTTAAGCATTAAAGTGATATAAGATATTTTTGCATCGAATATTTATTAATTGCTTTAGCGAAATAAATATCAAACCAATGCACTCACATGTAAATAATATTACACGTCCATATCTTTTTAAAAGGTCTAAAACTGCTGATTTATGAGTCTGGGTTTAAGTGGATACCTCTGATTGTTTAATTACGGCTTGCCAAATAAACTGAAGCTCGGAGTAATCAACTCCGCATTCCTCCAATTCAAATACGACTGCTCCTCAATTTCCGCTATAAGTGAGGGTGTTTTACGACGAACATTGAACGACTACCTGAAATTGTACCAATTGTTGATATTTATAGCTTTTGCCGCTCAAATTTTTTATCTATAAATATAAATTAATATGTTTAATAAATACATTTCGTTTTAGAATTTTATTTATTTATATAATCGTTTATGTTCACTGGTATACCAAAAAAGAGATTCAGCGTGTACAAATAATTAATCTATATAAATAAAATCTATGTAGTCAAGCTTTTAAAATAACAAAATAATATATCTACATAAATATAATATACCCATGTATTTTACATATTACGTATAGATATACTAGCTGACCCGGCAAACGTTGTTTTGCCATTTACATTATTAGTTATATACAGGTGTCCCAGCTCGAAGTGACCGCGCGGCGTCTCTTGATTATTTGGACAAAACTATCAACAAACATCATTAAAGTACAGGTCTTATCGAATTAGTTTTTTTTTAATTAGCTTTTTAATTTTTTTGTAGAGAAACCTGACTTGCTGCACTATTTTTAAAAATATTTTTTTTGTTTTTACATTTATTTTCATTCTGTTTTTTTTTATTTACCAGTTGTTATCATAGTTTATTTATTTGAGATATAAAATCTGCCCAAAACTAAATAGGATTTTTTTAAAGCAATTTAAGGAAAACTGTTTGAAAAAAAATACCCTTTTTTATTTAATTTCGCTAAAAACTTGGAAAAATGCCCTATGAATATAATTATTTTATTAATTATTATTAAATTACATGATATTACCTACAAAAGCTCATAAAAATGTTTGTAGTTATGTCAGTCATTTACCGAACTACAAACTCTAGAAGTATGCACTCCATTTTCGATAATAAGAAGAGTAGACTTTTAAAACCAGGCTAGTGGAACATTTAAGTGTCTTACTATGGAAAATATCTCTTGTCCTTTGATAGAATAATTTTAAATGTAAGGAAATAATAAATACAAGCGTAAATTTAAATCATTTATTTAAAAAAAAAAAAACAGTAATTAATTCATAACGTTTTCGAAATGGCCGCCATTGGCATTAATGCAGGCTAAGGCTCTAAATGACATCCTTTGAGTCGTTCTTTGCACTTCCGAAAGGTTCGCTCCTATTTCTGTAGCAGCAGCATTAATCCTCTGTTTTAATTGTTAAAATAGTGCATCATACTTATTAAGATAGTTGCCAAACGCTTTCACACAAATATTATTCGGGATAAAATAAGGTTTAGGGATATAGAATACATCACGCCTTCTCCTATTTTTCTCCGATAAATACACAATTATCATTGAAATAATTTGATTATTTTTTCAATTCGAAACAAATGAAAAATATATACGCAAATAATTTCTATTCCAGCACCGCACTCTCGTACTCCAGCGCAGCCTAGTGTAGAACTCTATATCTAAGGTTCTGTAATATTACAATAATTATTTAATTTATAATTATATAACGGTAAACTTGTTCAGGGAAAATTATGAATTAATTTAAGTAACTCAATATTCTTCCTCTGGATTTTCTATTCATTTCCTAGTTCTGTGGAACTATTTTAATATAAATAAATTGATTCTTATATTCAATTTTTTTTCCTAATTCAGTCGCCTGGTGGGAGGGGATTATTTCCCCCATGAGGGAGTACCAATTAGAGTTCCTCATTTCGGCTAGACAGGATCGAATTTGACGCTGGAGGGCGTTAGCTCGTCTTCTATAAGATGGGGTGTGGTATCGTGCAGCTAACTGTTAATATTCCAAAACCCAATTTAAAAAGCCGCCCCAATCCATGGCGTCCTTACGTGTGATAGAGTTTGTACTAAATATATTTAGTATGAAATATTTACCTAGTGAAATAAATTCAATGGAAAGGCCCTTTATTGTGATTTAATAAAAAAAAAAGTCAGTTACATCGGAAATAAGTCAATTGGAAATTGGAATGATCAGTTATCGTACATGTCCTTGAATACCTTTTAAAGTATAAACTTGGATTATTAAAAATATTTTATATTGAGCCCAACCGCACATTTATTCTTATACTTACATAGTGTACCTATTTGTCAAATATTTATTTTATTTTTTAGAATTATTTTATTAATAATACAAGTATTTCGCAGAGTGACTAAACTCATGTATCACATGGATTCAGAAATAAACGCAGGTGACAGAAGTCTTAAAGAGTTCGTTATTTTGTATCGGTTCTACTGGAACCTAGACGATTTTTAAACCAAAAACCTTTACTTTATTGTTGACTCTGCTTTTTTAAATTATTAATTTTATTAACTTTTGCTTTCGTTATCAATATTTCAATAATAACTAAAGATAGAGTACAAATATTTTTTACGAATGTACGTAACTAATTGCAAGTAAGCCACATTTCCATTATAAAATTAGTTTTTGGTCAGTTGGACCCTTCCATACATCAACTCCACATTTAATATTACAAGTATTTCATAATTGATGCTTGATCGTATTCTAAATCAGGAAATCCACAAGTAAAATCATCAACTAAAAAGTTATAAATTATGATTATTAGCATAATAACAAATTTAAAATAAAAATATTGTAAATAATTGAAAACTACATTATGTGCGTTCTATTTCTCAAGAGTAACCTCGGTTCAAGAAATCTAATGATTTCATTAGATGAATACAAAACTTTAGAGGAACGAGATGAAGATTTTTGAGGATGAATTGTTTTAATATTTTATGAAAAGAGCTTAAGCTATTATCGTATTCTATGTTATGTTTATTGACACATTCATTTATCTATACGGATATAAGGAGGTACCGAATGGGATACCTTTTATTACTGGCAAGAATTAGGCAGTTGGCAACATAGTGCCCTGAGTTCACCTATGTCATATTCTTCCTCTTTGAGACGACTTATAAGTAGTACTCTGAAATCTTTTTTCTGGAATACAAAATCATAAAAGCAAACTCGAAGATGAAAGCAACTTACGCACAAACGACAACAAAAGTTAAATATTGAAGCTGTGGCTACCCAAAAGTAATTTTATTTAATCTCTACTACATATCTATTATAATTAAACAAGTAGAGTTACCATTTTTCCTAATGCATGTACATGCAAATTAGTCATTAGATGCAGAACATTGAATTCGTATTATCTGTGAATATTTTACATAGAACAACATACATACAACGCGTTTAACGGTACGTACTTGTCTAGGGACGCACCTGTAAAGCGTGTAAAAATATATATAAGTACATATATTTGTATCAATCTATCATTTCCATAAATTCAATATAACTTTTTTATATAGAATAAGTTAATAGTTGATAACAATCAAATTGATGGAAAATGGCGATTAAGTCTAAGATGTTGATTGCACTAACTTAGAGCCTATTTAATATATTAGTTTTTCAAATGGTGTGATAAAGAAAAAATTAAGGTCTCATTTACTAAAATTGTAAATCTATTTTGTTTATTGATGTACTTATAACTACACTTTAGATCTCTTTTCCTTATATAAAATAGTAAACAATAACACGTCACTCTATTGTTAAGTGAAAGCTGTACGTACCTATAATTGGCATGTATATCAGACAAAATTCCAGTGCATAATATTTTACAGAATGTGTTGTATACTATGCTGTTGGTATATCTTAAATAAATAAATAAAATAAAATAAAATAAAAATAACTAATTATTTTTGCTATTTTTAGTATGACTACTCCGGAACCATCATGCTTTTTGATAAACCAGTATATAAATACTACTGACTAAATCTATTCTTGTCTTATTTTGGTAAAAATAGTCCTTTGCTTTACAAACCTGCCCTCTATAGGAAAAGCGAAAAAACTCGAATTTAATCCTCAGAGACCTACCTAGGTATCTAAGTCTCTGAGTTCATAAATAAACAAATCGGGCTCTATATTTCTTTTTTTTTAATATTAGTTATGTATCAAATATTTTTCTAGTCATAACTACTCGTACGTTATCTAGGTAGAAGTAAAACAAACAATCACGAACTTAGTTAATGCACATATCGTAGGGATAGCAAAAATGCCCGCATCCAAATCAATATTGTTATCAATTTTTTTTATAAAGCATTTTGTGAATTTTACTTTTATTCCATTTTTTGCTTATAGATCAGTGTAATCATTTCTATTAATAAAAAAAAAACATTTTTTTTTTGGAACTACATATTAAAAAGTACTCAAAACAATATTTACTAATTTCTTAATAGAGCCTCTTTAACTTTTATTTCTTATTCCACGAAATCATATTTATTTCCTACGACGCCAAGTATTCTAGACTTTAACTCATAATAAGTTAATTAACTGTAACGTACCATCTCATCAGTGATGCCGATGAGGCTATGGACAGCTAGTCAATTATTGCCAAAAATATATTTAGCCTATATATTTTTTGCAATTATCATTGACGTTGTCAACAGCCTCTAAATTATCAAAACATGTCTAATGAAGACATTCAACCCCGGTAATATGCCAATAGTACAGATCGTCCACCGAGATATTCCAATATAGCTATAAATCTAGTAATATCATTTACACAACCCGCAATCTTATATCTCATTTCATCAGTCAATCGCTACTTAAATATCAGAACAGATATTTTTCTGCTTGAAGAATTTTTTACCAATAATTTATGCTAGTAATTTATTCATCCAAACCGTTCTTGTCACATACATTTACAAATAACTATGAATGAATGTAGATGAAGAAATTCAATTTAAATTTTACGGAGTATCATTCAATGTCTGCATACAAATAATAATAGTAGCCTTAGGGAGAAACAAATGACTGCAGCGTATCTCTTGTTTGTTGTGATTGACATGGATATCTCCTGAGGCTTAGTACTGGAGATATTGACAATTCTTTACCTACACACATAGATATTTATTACTTTTTACATTTTGTTACTAGTACTACGTATTTATCATGATAACAACCGGTAAACTAACAAACAGATCACGTGATAGGGAATGGTTACTGCTCACCATGCATATCTGCAACACCACGGGCGTCACCAATATCGTCGTCACTTCCGTTACTGCTCTTGTAGCAGACGGACCACTCCGACATACTCTCGAGTAAGTCATTTCCTTATTTTCGACTGTATTTTCTGTGCCGTCGAAACCGATCGACCGCGACTTAA
>PDGT01000004.1:5589634-5619948 GCA_003671415.1 Megathymus violae | reverse complement strand
AAAAAAAAAAAAAAAAAACAAAAAAAAAAAAAAACGTCACCAATATGCTGCTGGCCAAAATAAAAGCGATATACTTCTTTGACTCTCCAGGTGCAAGGAATACACGTTAACGCGGTACACAATTCATATTTGATTGTCCCTTGACAGGCAATAAAACAAAAAAAGTATGATGATTTTCAAATAACTTTTGAATCGATATCAAAATTAATGCCGATGTTACGATGAGATCATTATAAATAATTGAACTGTTTATTATGATTAGATTTGTTTTACATTGGAAATTCATATTTGTTTCAGGTGCAAGATGCTATTTAAAATACGTAGATATTATACTATCCTCCGTAGGTGTCTAAACCGTTATTCAGATACCCCTGCCTAAGTATAATCTAAGCCTTCCGAACATCCTTAAAGTTCTACTGTTTCCTAAAATCGGACATATGAAAGCAGGTACAAGAAGGAGAAGGCGCTTCAAAGTCAGTTTAAATTTTGAAAGTCATTGTGAAATTTATGCGAAATGATTAAAGTCGATGCTTTTGCACTGCATAATTGATTAAATTTTGTTGAATAAATTGTTCAAGTTTTTATCACTTTCATCGGTGTTATTTGAATTTTATCAGATCCATTGAGAACATTTTATGTACGGGAAGTACCTATGTCGATTTTCGTAAATAAAATTGTCTATGTAGCAGTTAGATTTTATTTTAGATTTTTTTTCCTATTATAAGCCAAATCTAGACTATAATCCTAATTACTAACTGCGTTGAATATACTATACTACACTAATATCGATAAAAAACACAGGAATCGTGAGTAACTGTTACAGTTAGAACTTTAAAATAATTTAATCAAACGAACAGGTACGTACAGTTTAAAAAAAAACCTGTAATTTTAATGCGGTTTGTTTCGACTGTTTCAAGTAAACTGAGGAAGTAACTGTATATGGTATTAATAACAAGCAAAATTTACTTCCTGGTGGCGGGCAGGAACATCGCCAACGCGTTGCCGCCTATGGTGAGTACCAGCTCATTAATTGCCTCTAAAATCTTGCCTTCATGTGTAAATGCCGCCCTTAAATTTTGTTCCTTAAACCACTAACTAGAGATGTTATAGATTTAATATTAAAACTTTTTGTACGAATAACACTGGTCTTCACAGCTCGTTAACCTCAAGTTATTCAGAAAATACCAAAGCCGGTTGCATTCTTGAAAAGGAATTCCGAGCCGCCACATTTTGCGACCTCGCAATTATTCATATTAGTATTCCTTACAAGAAGTATTTCAAACAGTCAAAGAATTATTTTAATAGAAGGAAGTGCCCAACAGTTAGTTTCATCTGTGGTGCTTGCTAGTTGCGACTTCAATAAAATATTATATGTTTCCATGAAAACATCTTTCTTCCACTTAATTGTTACTTAATAGCTGATTAAAACAAATCCCTTAATTACTATTATATTATAAGATTACAGTAAAAATGTATTGAAATCAATTATACCTTAGCTCCCTAGCTCTTAGCTTCCTAGCTCTTAGCTCTTTTATCCCTAGAGAGAAAAAGTGTTTTTTAAATCGTTTAAACACTCACATCCCCGCACTAGGATTTCCTGAGTTGCGGTTGGAATGGACATACACAAATATAACATCACAAACACCCATGACCCGATAACAAACATGTATCTGTCACATAAATGTCTGCCCCGGTCGGGAATCGAACACGGGACCACTCACTCGGCAGGCAGGGTCACTACCAACCGGGCTATGGAGTCGTCGAATTAAAATATACGTATATAGTAAATGTAATGTAAAATTAAAACTACTAGTTGTAGAACTCATTTAGTTGTTAATTATTTCTTATTTGAATTCTAATTTTCGTTAGAGTTATGATCTTATAAGTTTTAATTTATATATAACCCACGTTTACTTTATAAACTTATTATATCGTCATCTATAATTTTGCCATTCCTGGGCTAGGGTCTCCTCCCATAATGAGAGAGATGAGATATGAACGATCCCATAGTCCGCCACGCTGGTCAAGTGCGGATTAGTAGACTTCACACACCTTCGAGAACATTGCGAAGAACTCGCAGGTGTGCATGTTTCCTCACGACGTTTTCTTTCACCGAAGCAAATGATAATTATTTATTGTAATACGCATGTAATTTGAAAAATTAGAGGTGCGTGAAGCATTCCAATTTGCGTCTTCTGTACGAGGATCGACGTTCAAGCTACTAGGCTATCACTCATAACTTTTTTTGTAACGTAGCTATAAATGCAAATAGTTTGTATTTTTATTTATAATTAACGCGGCTCTCTCCCCGTTGATATAATAACCAAGAACATCAGTTACACGCTGATTTTAATACCTGTGAATATTATTTAAACGCGAAAGAAACGATTTACCAATTATGCGAACATGCAATCAATAAAGTGATATCTAAGTAAACAATAAATATTTTTGTTATTCGTGTAAATCCTTGTAAACGGCGAGCTTTTATATCGACCAAAATTATTTAAGGTTATAAATATACCAAGTTAACTTGAAAAAATTTAAAATGCGGTCAGTGACTGCTTACGTTATATATCGTATCACCGCGATTTGTACCAAATAGTTATTTTAATAAATTACTACGCCGATAAGGTTATCATTGTACTTAGCGGCTGTTAGGTGACATTGTTTGGAAGATTCCCTAAAATCTCGTCCAATCAATTAAGTAATGAAACGAATATAGTTGATTTAGTTGATTGTCACTATTAAACTAATTGTATCTAGATTACAGTGAATAGTTAATTTGTAGTTTAAAACTCAATTATGTGTGTTGATCAAGTATAAATGTTGCGATCAGAAGTATAATTTTTTCATGTTTGTTTTTAAATAGTGCTTAGTGCATGTATAATAAAATGGATTATATCTACGTAACATTTACTAACATAGATAATCAACCAGAACGAAGTTTATCCGGGCAGTTTGTTAATAATATACCTAGACATAGAACTTAAATCATTAGTCCTACAAGTGGTAAAAGTCGGATCTGTATATTACCCTCGGCATACACACACACTTAAAAAATTCTCTCTATCATTAGTATAGATTAAGTGACCTGTGCTTCTAGAAATACTCTTGTGATCTAATTTATATGAAAGACCAGTATCCATTGTAAGTAAGCGTTCAGCTAACGAACTGCTCTAAATATAATTAAGACGAATTAATCTACAATTGTATTTGTAATTACTAAAAATAACTGATTCGACAGTTTTTTAATGGTATGAGAATAAATACCGGTAGATTCTAATGTTATAGCAAGTCGCTAATGGGACACTCGTACATCTCGTTACATTTGGAGCTTGGCAAAATGTCGCTCGTCTAAGGCAATGGGTTGAAAAGCATTAAGCCGAGCGAAAACTCGAGACTCAAATATTCTTTGAGAATATTGAAATATCAATTTTTAGTGAAAACGTTTGCAGAGGAAGCGAACGGGTTTGGGCATTTTTTCTGAAGTATTTATTAACATCTTATATAATTTAAATCATAGTAAACAAAGGAGTTTTTGTCATGTATTCACTAGTAAATTAAATTTACATTACACAATTTATGATTCTGTTATTCAAATATTTTGAGTCTTTAAAAGTGACCTCGTCACTAGACTCCTCGCCGCTACTAGACACGCAAAAACTAAAAGTCAGTAGCGACCCGCCAAATCATCATTCACAAAGCTACGTTCATAATGCGAGAAAATAGAAAAAAAAATATGAAAGATTATTTAGAGGATGTGTCGTGTTTTTGCGTTGTCACGCATGACTGAAATCGTGGCGACGGCGCCTCGGCGCAAGCGCTGTCTCGAGTTACAAAGGACGGCCAGCGACCCCTACTACTAGCATAACATAACATAACATAACAGCCGAAATACGGAATCGAATTTTATAAACGTATCGTAAAAGAATATCTAAAATAAATATTATATTATCACCGTCTTCATTGTTAAGCTCACTTCATCTATACTAATAACAAAATCATGTCTTTGTGCCTTTTTGTTTTTAGTTTTCATACTTATAATAGTAGTTATTTATATAGGAACCTAACTAAATCAGTATATTTTGGTGCAGATAAGTTTTCTTATCTGTAAAGCAACTAAAACATTTATTATTCAAACGTATATTCTATTTGTTTCGACATCACTCGAGAACCACTGCCGGATTTAAATTACTTGCTGATTTGCATGTGGTGATTTTTCTACCTGTCAGATTCAACTTTACTGCTGCTGACTTTAAATACTTGTCTCAATATACTTATATACTTTAATTATTCTCATAGATATAATTTAATATCGTTACAATAATGACTTGCTGCAGAACAGCACTAAATAACGAGGTATGATATGTTTTGGCACCAAGACCTCCTCCATTGTTCAACTTGATGTACCACGAGCAGGGGAGACTGGTTTGGACACAAAGATGAGGGGAGTCCCTTACAACCCCAACAAACGATTGAAAAGAACTGCCAGTCCTTCAAAATGTATACTTACGTTTTAATATTTTTCTGTTTTTAATATCAATTACAGTTTACGTGATAATTATACATAATTTCTGGTACTTTACTTATTATTTTTATATTTATTGTAAAATATGAATTCAGAGCTTATAAAAGAAGGTTAATTATATTACCCATAATCCTATTATTTACTAAATTTCAAAAAGAAATTGTATGATGACAGATAAGTCCCTACACCATTGACAACTACAATGACGTCAAAATAATATAATAATTTAAATAATTAACTCTCCTGTTTGTTTTTATTGATATTCAAAGGTGTTACTTATATAAAAGTTAATTTTATCACTTGTTGGAAAGCTAGTAATAAGCGGGTCCAACGGTTCTATCTTAGCCGGCAACGCGTCAGTGATGTATAACATAAATGTCCCTAACATAAATGACGACATGACATAAATATGTTGGTATTATGCACTTCAATGGACAGCAGTGATCAAATATGTAAAAAATCATCAACTTTACTCTAATAAAATTATTATATTGTTATGGATCGATCTCATAAGCGACATATGATTAAATGAAATAAAACAAAATTTCTAGCATTTAAAAACAATCATAATATTTACTTTGACATTAGCTATCCCACCTCTAAGAAACTCAATCTTTATCCTATCTCGCACAATATAAAGATGATATTTAACTTAGCAAACTTAACTTTGACGTCATAGCTGCAGTAAAGCAATGAGTAAGGTTAAAAAAAGGTTCCAGTAAGTTTTCTCCATTTTTTAAATAAATATATCATATCGTTATAATTTATTACAAAACTTTGATTTTAGCCGTGGATTGCTGACATATCATATCAACTAGGTAACCTATACAAAATGTAATCTCGAACACGTAAATCTACTTTAAACTTTACACTTATACAACTAAATATTTACACTCCACTCGGTATAATCGAGATACGATAGTAGATTAATGTTTACTAAAAGTCGAAGTCCTACCTCGGTACCGTTTATACCACCATAGACTTGTGTCATAAATTATGATACATTCCTTTTAAAAGAAATAAATATGCCATTATGAGCCTAAACGGTAAACTCAAGATGTAGTGAGGAGTATGGTTTGCCGATCTATTTTGAACTTTTAGCTTTACAGCGTAAAGTAGTTATTGATTTTGATAATGTATTTGACAAAATTATGGTAAATAAATTCATTAAGCGGTAAGAGGGTCGCCGCGTCGTTATTCACAGTTGTTTGATTAATTGCATCAGAAAGTCAATATTATATTTGATTTTACTTTTGCTTTCGTCTTTACTTTTTCAATTAAAATCACCGAATAAAAAGCATTTGTCGAAAATATTACAATATTTTGATTTATTTTTCCAGTCGTAATATTTTAATGAAATTTTCATGTTATTAGGTATAAAATTTAATGTAACCCAGTAATGAGTTATGTGCTATGAACGTCGGTGTCCTGTTAAAATTCTCGGGGCAGAACCTGCACACGCTTCTAACTTTTGAAAATTACGTGCTTAATTATATTATTTATATTATGTAATGAAAAAGTTTGTGACGAAACCTGCGTCTCTGAGAATTCTTAATATTATATGATGTCTGCCAACCCTCACTACACCATCATAAAGGACTATGGCCATAAAATATATTAATTTGAGAGGAGATCTGAAACCAGTAGTAATTTTGGGTTGTGACCGCGAGTAATAATTGAAAAGTTAATTATTAGCCTTTTAAAATTATAATCTGAATAATATTAATTATTTTTTAATATATCATACACCTCAACGACAGGTAAAATTTAAAAAAAAATCTAATACACAGAATACAAAAATTATTACTAAAGTTTGCATTTAATGTATTTTATATAAACAAACAATTACTTTTGTTATTTAACTAAAGTTTTCTTCTACAACACTTCTGATCGGATCTCGACAAATTCCCTTAAGAAGCACTTCCCGTCAAGCAGCAGCATCAAAGCATGGCTACCACCATTATCTACGAATTCCTGGCGTCATGCGAGAGTGAATCGCTCAATCAACAACCTAACGCGTTAACTCTTTTATACGGCATAAGAATTCAACTCGTACAGAATAGCCGCCGACCGAAACCGCAGTGAGTTGGCATTATATTGTTTAAGCCATTCTGATGGTTGAATTTAAAGGAAGAAGCGATAATACCGAGGTATTTTAAGCGAAACAGACTATTCAATCATGTCAAAACACTTCAAATGGAATTATAACGATTTTAATTACAGTCGTGATATTGACTACGATTTGTTCTGTCAAATAAATCTTATCGAGAAATTTTCATCGATTGCGTTAGATAAATAAGCGTCAAAAGCATATATTTGATTGTGTATAAAAATGCAACATATAAAAACTAATTCTATATGCCTGATCCTAACGTTATTTTTTAATCTATGCAATGGCCTTTAATGTAATATTTACTATCATTAGATTTTAACAAATGGCTCACTGCAATTAATGATCGATTTACATGTCTAAAGAGGCCTGGCATGTTCTGTCCCACACAAGTCTGTCGCCGATCGGTGGAGAGGTTATCCGAACGCAGTGCCTAAAATTATTTAGTCGGAAGAATTATTATAAAAGTTAGTTGACAGTGTTATGTTGTGTATTCAGTGTTACGTTTACAGAAACGAATACATGGTGTTTGTTTTCTGTTTGTTTTCATTTGGACCACAGTACACGGGAGCAATAAAAACGTTAGATATCTACTCGCAATCATCAATAACGATTATCATTAAATCTGGCAGAGGATGACCGCGCGAACACTGTACACGCGCTCTACACGTCAAGTTCCTATTTATTATTATAGCTAGAATACATATCTTAGCATGGGAGCTTAAAGCAGCCAAACTCTTGGAAACACAATTGGATGTTACCTAAAAGCTTAGGGACAATAATTCGTTGCAAAAATATACATTACAAGTTAGTAACATGAGCACTCACTTTCTGCTGTATTTATGACTAGAAATGATTTTTTTTTTCTTTATCTTATGAGATTCGCATGCAAATTCATGGAGTAGTTTTTTAGAATAAATGTGCAGACGGACACATAGAGACTTTTTATATTGTCTAGTGATTTATTTATATAAAAAAAGCTCAGATTGAAAAATAGTTCTTAATAGTTAAAATATTATAAGAATGAATTTGTTTTAAACAAAATCTGTGTGAAGTAGATATGAAAGCAAAAATTACCTTATTAAACTTTTCGGGGAGAAAAAGTAATAAAAAATAGGGTATTTGCAAAGATAATTATGTTTATCCTACCTGCTTCACTTCTCTTTGTTGGCCCTAATATATTTTTAACTTGAATAGAATATTTTGCTTCATATGTAATTGTATTTTGTAACTAAAATAAAAGTTATCATTACCACTTATAAAAGACCCACTGCTGAGCTTCGGTCTTCTCTCACGAATCTGGTGTACACATCCTCCCGGTGTTTTCCTTCGTCGAAGCAAGTGAAGAAACTCATAATTTGAACAAGTAAAGCTAAATTAACTACCACACTAAAACCCGTAGTCATTGAGCTGTTGAAATATAATTTTATTTAATAAAAATACAGTGTAAACCACATGTAGATAACTTGAATATATATATATATATATATATATAATATAAAATAAGGTCGTGATAAATTCATACAACTGTGCTAATATGTTATTTAAACGTATAAATAGAAAATTTACCCTTTGACGGCTCACTTGTAAGTATTGATCGCATTAATTGCGGAACCTTGACCCGTTCTTTTCCACGCTGCTTAATTGCAAATGGGTGGAGACTTTGTGACCAAAGGTAGTGTCGGCAATCATAAGATAAGGCTTAACAATTTTATTGATGTCTAAAACAGAAGTAGTTTGCTTAACGCTCCAAAAATCTTACTTTAGTTTAGTTTTCAAGTTTAAAGCTTTAAGTTTTTCGCTCGAATTTAAAAATGGCTCGTCAAGTGTTACTTTTGCGCAGTTTTTCAATTATGAGTTATGAGGAATATTTTTTTATCTTTTCTCTAAATTATAGTTTTCTGCTTAGAACAACATAAGCAAACTGGGTAACACACGGTCTACTGTAAACATCCCTATTCATTTATTTCTATACTTTCCCTTGCATATTTTTTTTTCCTAAACGGTTTTAACAAATATTCGTATCAGACTTAGTTTGATTTATGGAATCCTGTGTTGCTTAAAAACATCCTTCGATAATCTTTGTTTAGACTATCATAAACAAAAATACAAAATTAAGTGCAAATTAAGGGATAGTGAATATAATTCTTTCAAGCCTATGAAATACATCTTAAAATACAGACAACCAAAAAGTACATTAGTTTCAGAGAGACTTAATAACAATGACGGATTGTTTATAAATCACTTTCCATATTTCCCTAAATCCATTTCCTATAATTGAAAGTATACAACTCTGTATAGTCCCTCCCTCTCGATGTAACATATGAACCATCCAACGGAGAACTTAACGAATTCTTAACATAGTACTAACTCGGTATAAGAATGAACTAATATAGTCCTTCATGATATATTTTTTGTCTCAGGCAACAAACTCATGTATATATTTATATACTTACAATCGTATTTGAATGTCAATAATTCGAAGGTGAGATTTTAAATTTAAAGGGTAGTTTATTTTGGAAATAAAAGTTAATTCAAAATTTTATTTTAATTATACACAAATGTACTGTATGTTAAACGTATAGTTAAAGGAAGGGATATCCAATAAAGATTTACGCACTTGAGTCATCATTAAAATTCTCACAACTCAAATCCACTAATATAATATAATGATATCCCCTAAATTTGAAGAGCTATAAATATTTTCTTCACTAACAGCTTATTTTAGTAAAAACAATATGTTTTTTTTTTTTCAAATAAAGGTATATCCTAAAACAATATTTAACCTGAATTATATTCAACCTGAAAAAAATCAAACACCTACACCAAATTCAGTAGTTATCCGAACTATCATTGAGCTGTCATATTCCGGCACTGATAAATCACCTCATCTCAACCGCCGTATATTGTGAAAAGGACGCTGTTAAAGTTCTTGCTACCGAATAGTAATGTCTTCACACAGTACAGTATGTACGGTTTATGACGTAGGTTACATACAGTGAAATGTTTTGTAATTTACAGAATTTTTCAATTTCCTGAACTTTTTTATGGCCCCAATAAAAACATTTTATTTCGGTTTTCCGTTTGATGTGTCTCTGTTACGAAGTGATTAGTTAATGTGCTTTAGCATATAAGGATACCATCACGTGGGATTGTAGTCAAGCATTGACTACATACACAAAATTTGAGATTTGCTTATCAACCAAGTACTGGTGACTTAATTTTTGTCTTTGATAGAGTCTATAACTACATCTCGCTTAAGTGATCTCTTTTCACCGGAGGATCTACGTTCTACGTCTGTATGAATGTACAATCCGTTTTCAAGATAAGAATAAGTAGGCATTTACTAAGTAAACGCGTTTTTCTACCCCGCACCACATTTCCACTTACCATTAGATGGTATTACAGTCAGACATTAACTTAAAATAAAATAAAAATCCTTCATCACAATAAATCATAATCGCAGCGGCTCTTGCACCAGTACCTCTTTGACCAAATAATAAAGGTTAATTTTTTCATCTCATAAAAAACTAAACATGAAATTTAAATTGAATTACGAATCCAACAGCTTAACTAGTGTGTAGGCCCCATCAGTCTGTCATACTCGTCCGCCGCTGATAAATGACCGCTGAGCCGCCACTTGTTCGAACTCGACACGTCATATTTGTTCAATAGGATTTAGATATCAAACAACTCAATGGTCTAATTCTCTAAAATTTACGTCTTCAGCGTTTTTGTTTAGGCTACAAACTTTGTTGACATTAACTGAAGTTTCTCTTTTTAATAAAATTTTTCTTGTTTAAATCGACTCAATATTCTTTAGAAAGCTTTTTATAAACCATTTTAATTACCTATCAGTAATTTTCATCCTATTCAAAATATTGTCTCACACATTTTAATAGACTATGTTTTATAATACTTTGTTCCTGTCTTTTTCGGATGAGATTAGGATACACAAATATAAAAATGTTAAATAATATATTTCTTCGATTAAAATTACACTTGTTAACTTAACCTGCGACATCGCCACCCCACCGCTAAGACAATATTTGTACTGAAGTATCTCTTACCCCATGTATTCCTGGTACTTGAAAGTTACAACAATCAAAAAAGTTGTCGACAAAAATTCAATTAAAACACATACATACCTTGTATACTAGGAATCCTAAAGTAACCTTACACATTGGTGAGCCATAATGAGAGTCGCAACGACTACGAAATACTGATAGTGACAACAATAAAATAAATCCGTACATGAGCGATGTATGTTCATCGGCAAGACTGTCTGTTCAGTCGGATCACCTCCTCCAAACTTCTGCTAGGCTGGTATAACTTCCCCATTAAAAATTCGTCGTGTGTTCACATCGACGCTCGAAACTTTCATTGCGTCTCGAAAATATACTCTGCTTATATGTTTTATAACGTGCTGTTAAAAAGTATAAATTCAAAAAGTTCTCATGGTAATTATCGTATCTGGTCACCAATGCCCGTGCACACTCATAATTTAATAGAATAACCTCCTGCCTTGATATTGTTTTATTATTACAGTAATAATGGTTATCTGATCGCCAGTCGCTGCCGACTTACAATTTTAACATTTTTTTTCGATTAGTTCCCTATTTTTCAGATGAAGGATAACCAGTTCCTTCGGGGCTAATTTGCGTTATTTTTTCTTTAATCATTAGAATCAGTGACGTAACAAAATATTCTCATACTTTTGCTATGCTAGGAGTAGAAACTTAAAATAATAACTCTGTTTTTTTATGTTAATAGCCGACAAACGAGCAGACGAGCCACCTGATGGTAAGTGGTCACCGTCGCCCATGGATATCAGCAAGTCCAAAGGTCTGATGCGTTGTCGGCCAGGAAATGAGAAGAAGGTAAGAAAGAAAGTACTGACTCTCAAACCCCCAGCCGGAACACGACGAGTCGTTTCGCGCTTGACTGAAGCAGCTAGCCAAGGTAGCTAGCCAGGCAGGCTTCACGGAAAGATAATAATACCAGTAATAATACTAATGACTGAATAATAATACTGATAATATAATTCTTACGAGAAGCCCTACCACCAAGCAGGCTGGCTTCTGTCGTCTCTTACGACACCTTATTCTGCCAGCATGGGATTGGGGGAAATATTCTAGGCCGCCCTAATACGGCCAAAAACTCTTCACAAGATGAATTTTTTATTTAAGCTGGGGGCCACTTTAGTTTAAATTAATTATCTCTGAACTTTCTAGATAACTTTCAGCTTCGGTTATATGTAATTAACGTAAATAAAATCTAAAAAAATAGAACTAAAGAATTTGATGAGCAAATCAACTTCATTGCCAAGTTATCACGTTCATACAATAAACGGAGTTATTTTGAAAACGCATTTACTTTGCTGTACCCGAGAGCCCTTCGAAAATCACACAGCGGGACGTAGTTTCCGGCTCGCGTTCTGTTTATACAGCGCTAATTCAAGACAATAGAAAACAATTTTATTCCCACAAAAAGCGAAATATCAGTCGCACGTACTAGTGTTATCGTTGCGGCCGACGTGCGCCGCGATGACGTCGCGATACGCCGCGAGTGTGCGCCCGGCAGTAAATCAACTGCTTCGCTAGATCATCAGGATTTTGTTTATATAGCACACCTGGAACTAGAGATTTCAGATAAGGCTAGCGGTACTCACTGAAACGGGAATACGAATGAGTTCTCGTACGCTTCTTGGTTTAGTTATTCCTCATAACCAAGGTTTGTAGTTTGTAAATTCGATATAATTATATTTAAATATAAACTGTAAAAACGTAAAATAGTAATATCTGTCCAATGGATTACATGTACACATTAACAATCCGAGTAGATACGAAGGCGAATCCTTACACTCACTTCTAATTTGTCAAATTATGACGTTATGTTCATTTAGCGCTTGCTTCGACGAAGGAAAACATTGAAAAGAAAGCTGTACCCAAAGAAGTCTCTATGTTATTCACAAAGGTGTGTTAAGTTTTCCAATCCAATTTCGGCCGCGTAATAAATATTCCTTACTCGCATTGTGAGCAGAGACTCAACCACAACAAACAGTGGGACATTTATTAGTTTTATGATATAGCTAGTAACCAAAAGGAGGTAAAGTATATGTAATTCACTGCTAATTCTACCATGCTACCTCACTGGTACCTTACGTTTCATAGAATTACTTAGAAGCCAGCGAGCTCGCTACCACGTGGATTTCTGATCCAATGCTTTTTTACTTTAAGAAAAAAGAAGGGAGAATTCATTAATAATTATATTATAATTAGTTATTCTCTGCCTCTTGCCTAATCATTGTGTAAAGTCATTTAAAAATAATACATAGATAAACATAGATTCTGTAATATAGTACCTATTAATTAAGTAGTGCTACAAGAAACAATTGTTTTTAGTTTTTATCAAGGGTTTTATAAAGTTTACACACTTATCCCATACATACTTGAGGCAGATATTTTATATTCCGGGAAATGGTACTGCCCGTGCAAGATAAAAGCTACACATTAGTATGGAGGTTCTGTGAAGTGATTAGTAAATTATGTTTTAAGGTTGTAGCTATTGCAGCCAATTTTGATTCTCAAAACGTAGCGAGAATCGATTACTAGTAATATTTGACATATTCATTTATCTTTAATAATTAGTAACCTGACCCGCTTCGCTTCACAAGACCTACGCCATTAAAAATAGCACCCATATTGTTTCAGAAATGGGTTTTTTTAATTATGTGAATTAGAAAGGTCTATACTACTACTAGCGGTCCCGTGCGACTTTTTTCGGGTTGGACTATTATATACATAATTATTAAAACTTTCATATCTTTTATTTTTTTAATCAAGTTAGACATTAGGTTTACTGATATTTTATGTAACCTATCAACTGTACAATAACGTGTTCTCGCTACATATCAATTTTCACGAAGATCGGTCAAGCCGCTCTTGAGTTATATCGGGACATACAGTCAAAATAAAAAAAAACTAATTATTTGTTCTTATTAGTTTCATATTTATGACTACCTAATGCTATAAGTAGTAATTAATAATGTTTCAACAAAATACCTGATATACATCAAGGCTAAAGTTATATCAATTGCTAATTGATGTCTAAAATTTTTATGAGTTCGATGAATATGTATCGAGTATTACAAGTAACAATTGCAGTGAAGGCTATTTTCCTTTCGTAATAATTTGTATTTTTTCTTTTCGTTACCGCCCCGGAAAGCCCTATTGAACTAGTAATTTCACACTCGTAGAAAACATATATAATTATATTCGTCAGCCTTCATTTTTTGTTAGCTACAAATTATGAACAAATGGAATTATCTTGAGGAGGCCATGATTGCAGGCCGGAGCGTGACATTGCAGTTTTGTTCATCACACCGCATTTAAAGCGCCGTTCCGTATTCGCTTCTGTTATAGAACTAATATAGTATTTCTTTATTTCATAACCAGCGCTATCACAGTATTAATAATAGTATAAAGACGTAGTCTTTCTAATGCTACTATCATATATGACTATATTTTTATTTATTTAAATACCAGTGTAATGAGCATCAATGTAATTGAAAACCATTGTGTTCCAACAAACAATTAAACAACAACCGCGAGATTTTGAAGGTCTAGTTCTTAATTCGTCGTCATCAATCCATCTTATCGTCCTATAACAACACAAGGTTATCATTAGAAACCCATCACATTCTTTAGTACTATGTGACCTAATCATCTAGCAATAATAATCAACGTTTATGGCGAGCTACGTTGATAGCACATTTCACCCTTGCAAATATCAGTACTTTCCACATACAAATTGAAGCTTCTCCCTTTCGTGTTGTGGCTTTAAACTTGCGAGTCTGATAGTAAAACACGATTATATTTTAATATACTGCTAACAAAACTGACATTTTTGTAATATATTATTTTCAAATACATATATCCAGCCATACATACCAATAGTCAACGTACGTCGATACAGCTTTTAAGAAGTATTTTTCTATGATCCATTTCCATGACATACCAAATATTGTCACGTATATAGAAACATAATTATGTAATATTAACTTAATCGTGTTTTAAGAGAATCTAAAGACTGCCAACACATGTACGTTGTCAAGCGATGTAGAATCGTTATGTATCTTTAGCTTGAATTTAATATTGTTTAAATGTATGAAAAGATTGACAGTTACTGTCCTAAAATAACAATAATTTCGAGATTCCTCGACGTTCCTCTTTGTCCCTAATGTCCTTCGATGACATCACAATGACATTGCGTGTTAAAAATTAGTACCTATACCGCGACATGATAATTTAACCTAAATAATATTGTAAACAGAAAAAACAAAAGATAATCACTAAGCAGCAGCAATAACAGTACTATAACCAGCAGTTAAAAGTACTTTAGTTACTTGTACACAACTTTTATTTTATAATAACATGATTTTTTTGTATAATTTAATGCCGTAAAATATATGGTTTAATCAGTTTATTTATCTATTTTACATATCAGCAGATGCTTCTGCTGTTGACTTTTGTATGACCCGTAAATTTTTCAAAATGATTCCTTTGTATTTCAAGATATTAATTGCGTTGATGAAAGAAAACAACGCTATTTGCAATGTTTTTAAGGATGTTTTAGTGTACCAAATTACACTCAATCGACGTAATAGAATATACTTTTATACTTTACGTTTTAAGAGGAAATCAGACACTAGAGCCCAGTTAGTGATAAGTCTGCTTGCCGAATAACGAATCTAAGGTATTCGAGTTCGATTACCGGCCCAAGCACATATTTAAGTAACAAGCGGATTGTTGCAAAGTAAATAATACTAATTTAATTAAGTAACAAATTTTTGTGTTTAAGGTTGATCAGAACGTCAATGCAGAATAGTTTTTATTGTCGATTCTTTTCCTGCATTTCCGAAACAATGATAAAAACAAAATAATGATGTTCATAAAAGTGGTAAATGTACGCATATCATAAACTAGTCGAGTTGTTTTAAGAATAAAACAATGTAGT
Source organism: Megathymus violae (assembly GCA_003671415.1). Lineage (NCBI taxonomy): Eukaryota > Metazoa > Arthropoda > Insecta > Lepidoptera > Hesperiidae > Megathymus > Megathymus violae. The sequence continues at coordinate 5,604,292 of PDGT01000004.1, read as the reverse complement.
TTTTTTTTAAGTTTTCGAAATGTTGTACGTTCATTATTTGTGCAACATATTTGCAAAAAAGATTTTTCCGATAAATGCACTTTTCAATATTCTTTTCTCAAGTTTTCCAATATATAATCTTGGAAATTCTTTATTTCAGACCCCGTGATACAATAAAATGAATTAACTTACATTATAAAAATTATAATAGAATGAAGCTCAAATGCAAAATAAAATCAATGTTTCATCTCTCGTTTGTAAAATCCGCTGTGATCAGGTGGTTATAACGCGGGGCAATTGTTAATCCCTACAAACTGTTCAAGAGAATATGACTATTGCAGGGTGCTTAGATGCTTGTCTGCCTCGCAATGCATGCTACCCCCATAACTTACGATACACCCAAACAAGATTACACTTTTTCGATCGCGCACCTGCCACGTTTGATTTCATGATGGCTTAACTGTCCGTCAAAAGATAACGGATCGTTCAACAAAGACTCATTCGAAAAGTTACGTTTGGATAAGATAAAAACTTCCCCTATTTGCTTTTTTAAACGTCACTGGGTATTTTTTTTTCCAACGCAATTATATTATACTGTAAATTACTAATAGTAATATTTAGTTGTAAAAAATATTTCCTCCGAAAAACTCTCTGTTGTAACTCTAATCGTTAAGGAAATCTGTCGTTGCTTAATTTTTATTGCTACCAGTTTGGGTGTTACTAAGGAGAAAAGCAATCGAGAGAGCGCTACGTGTCTGTAATTCTATTACGGCTCCCCGAACTGTACAGCTTTACAAACCACAATCACACCATTAATGACAACGATGTTTATTCTGTAACGAGCCTCGGAAGCGCGCAATAAAGTCAACCGTCATCATTACCACGCCAGCAAACACAAATTGACAAGCAATATTTCAAACTTGATGATTATGATATCGGACGCGCAAATACCATAAAATTAAATCGCTAGGGTTGAGCTCAGTGAATGGAACAATTACCCGGCTTGAGTGCATGTGTCGGTGTCGCGACAATGACTTCATTAGTGGCAAATTGCTCGGTGTACCACCCGCCTAAGCAAAGACCTCTGCGGTTACGAGGAACGAACAAAGATTAGAAATTAGAAAACACACACAAAATTAAATCTTAACGGTTCGTTGGAAATATAAATATATCATATTTATAAATATTTGATATCTATTACATATTTTTACATTACATATACTAATTCTCCACCTGTTTCTCTTTCTATCGCTAATGTTGTCTGGTAATTTTTGTTTTAATATCGTTTTGTTTTATTAAGTTACAATTTATAAAAATCTGAAAATCTTAATCTTACATATACTCGTCGTAAGAAGGATTTAAGTTATATATGGCCATTATTATATTAAGATTATAATAACCTATTTTTTTACACTCGGTAACATACTGTTAATAAATTGATAATATAATCTTTATCCGTACATAGAAGGCTCCTCGTTCGTTCTATTTTTAATCATAATATTATCGTTTCTCGCTTTCGCATAATATATGACAGCTACCTTGTGACGTATGGTGCTCCTGTCCCATAATGTGATTTTGGAACAATGTCTAGGGTCCTTTATTATGTTCATTTTTAACTCGTTGTTTTTACAATAATAATTATTTATGTGCCACACCATTACCCCACGAATTTAAACGTTACAAGTATGTCCAAATAAAATGAAATGAATGTAATAGCACGTAATGTAATGTAAGGAGATAGCCTTGCATTCTTCACGTTTTCATTAATTACAATATACAATTATGAAAATCTATGAATTATAACTATAATTTTATCATAAGATATCTCGAAATGCGCTGATGACAATTTGTGGAACATCGTTTCAAAATATGTTAAAAATGCAAGATATATTTTAAACACGTTAAAAAAAACTATCAAAAAAAAGTAAAAATATTTACAAAAATAATTTATTTACAAATTATATCAATAATTCATTCACTCCTATTAATATAATCATAAAATATCAATCATTCATTCATATTGTCAAAAAAGTCTAAGCAACATATATTAATTTTAGAAAGGCTTTTCATTCTATAACTTTTGTATATTATTATTTAAACAATAATTTCAGGGTCTTATTAATGTAAAAACGACAACTGTTTCTTTTTCAATTGTTATTTTAATAACCGTACAAATCAAGGTACGCAAACAACTATACATTTTTAAATACAATTAAATTGCTAAACAAAATTAGTATAAGAATTGCATAATCAAATACGAAATGTTGCCGGTATTCTGGGAATCAGACGCGCTCGACGAAATATTTAATTTTAGTACGTAGTTATTTAAATTCGTAGTGTTCTTTTAAGTTTTAATATAACAAATATTCCTGTATTTTTTAAAGTAACTTTTCTATATTTTATTTTATCTCTGCCTTTCAATATGTTCAATGTCCAATTTCCATCCAAAATCCATTTCGTTAACTATAATTACCTTATCTTTCTGATCTTATTCATCCGTCTACTAAAATTCATCAAGAAAATATTATTATCGACGACCCTATAGCCCAGTTGGTAGTGATCCTGCCTGCCGAGCGTGGGGTCATGGGTTCGATCCCCGGCCGAGGCTGACATTTATGTGACAGATAAATGTTTGTTCTCGGGTCATGGGTGTTTGTAATGTCATATTTGTGTTTGTCCATACCACCCGCAACACAGGGAATCCTAGTGCGGGGGTGTGAGTGTGTAAACGTTTATTTATATATTTATTTATATATTATGCGTTTATATTGTGTTATAACTCTTATGCAATCATCTCCATTCCCATGTTTAATTAAATTTTACATTTTAACATTATATTTCTCTTTTCGTTTGTTTTCTTGAGATCTACTCATAATGCCAATTATTTTCTTCTTTTTATTATTTATAATATATTATCTCTAATTATAAAGTCAGTAAAGAATAAATATTTAGTTTTATGATGATAGAAAAATGAATCCAAGAATGTTTTGGTCGAATCATAGTATTAATATGCTCAATCAAAAGTAATTTTCACACTTTATGTTCGATCTCATGGTAGTTAAATTCTCTACTGAAATCATCCTGTCCCACTGCCTTAGGTAAGAATGATGGTTTTAAAGCAGTCTACCAATATATCCAAGGATGGATTGGCGAATTCCGTAAACCTTAAAAATCATTATGAAATATCACTGTAAAATTAGCATGTTTTCACATTATACTTTTTGATGCAGAACTAATAATAATCGATATTTTTTGGATTCATATTTAATACTTAACCTAAAAATGTTTGGAGAAGCGTATTACGAACTCGCTACAGAATTAAGAACCTGAAGCAGCATACGATAGGGCCTATTGAAATCCATAACCGATGCTCTTTAAATCGTGAGACTTAAGTTTAGTCGTTTTCTGTGAGTACGCACCCTTCCGCAACATAAAAGCTGCTTAACGCAAATAGGGGGCTCCACTGCCTCCCCAGTAGATTAAACGATCACAAATCTACAAACTCGCTAAACTATATTGGACATTTCGTTAATTAAGAGTATTTGACAAAATCGGATTATAGATCATTTTGCGTTCTGTTACTTTGAGTCGGTACATGTTGTTAAGGTACATTTCCAGTTCGTTACAAACTACTTACGTGAAGTTACCAATACTGCATCTGTATGCTTTAGATTCATTTTAATTGGAACAATCACCTTTGCTTAATGATGGGGAAACATTATTGATATATTGTACAGTTTAAATAATGTTATTTGATGTTTGATGTTCATTGGATTCACAATTGAGGCTCAATCATTCCTCAGTAGTCAATATACAAACGTAATTAATTTGCTTTTAATTAATACCAACTTAAATGCTTTTTGTTCTTTCCAGAACACACATATATGTATCGTTGGAAGCAAACTTTTTTCATTAAAGTTAACTAACTAGATAATGTTAGTAAAATTATACTCCATATAATTTAATTCTTCATTGTTTGTAAACGAAAAAATACAATGAGTCTACTTAATAATGGCTCCTGGCAATCTTTGTTGTCTTTGGATATTGCCAACGTTTATTGTCGAGAGATTTTTATAATGTAAACTCACTAAAACCTTCGCTTGAACCTATTAGTGTCTTACTGCAGAGAATTTGTTTCTCAATCAGCCTTTGTATAATGAGTGCTTCTGTTACAGGATAAAATATACGTAATTACAAACACATTATAATTTACTTTGTTGCTTAAAAGCGATATGCCTTTAAAATGTAGCGATGCCATCACTGCAGGTAGCAAAATCGCCGGTCACACTTTCCGTTTGATTAGATATAATGATGTTTCAAACAGTGGGGAGGCTGAAGCATATGTCAATGATCACCCCCTGGTCGCCCCTTGCCAATTAGGGACCTAGCGAGGCGACCCCTAGGGACGAGTTAATGTGTGCCGATAAAATTACCTATAATGATTTATTTGAACTATACTTGTAATTCGTCAAATTTTGAAACTCAATTTAAATAAATATGAATCTTACTGTTTTAAATAAAAAAATATTTATGTGTTAATATCCAAAAAATGCAGAAGGTTGTTTTATCATTTTTTAACCTTTTTTTATATGTAATTTATTTTCCGTATATACCGCGAATCACATTGTCTATAGTTAGATTGTAACAGACATAAATTTTATGCAATAAAAGTCAATGAGTGCTTTTATTTATTTTCTGTTAAATTACTCAAAATTTTAATACAGTTTTTATATCGATTTAAATTTTTTTCTGGAAAATGTATTTCTACATTTTTTGTATAACAAACGTTGTATAAAGTTAAAACGTTTATTAGTGATAGTGTTTCTAAATTATTTTGAAGATTAAAGATACATGTATTCATACAACACATTTATTTTGTCGACGTGATGATTCACTGTTATGATATTATCCAATACATAACGCAGTAATCAACGTATAATATGTTAATATTAAGTGCTTATAAACTTCATTAAATATACCCTGATGCCTGAGGATTTTCCCGGCCCCTGAAGACATTTATATGACAAAAGAGTTTGTTATATCTCATTAGTGTAACAGTATGTCCATGTCAACTGCAACACAAGGAATACTAGTAGGAGGATGGCGAATGAACTTTTATTTAAGTTTTAATATAAGAGATAGCTTCGTGATATTAGTAGCCGCATTCAGCAATTTCTTTAGTCACTGATCACACACAAATCGAGAGAAAATCTGGTACATACAATTGTGTGAAATCCATCGCTCAATTAGGCTCATAAATTAGAGCTACTCGTAGCTACCCACAAAATTGTCAGTATCTCAACATACGGGACGAGCAGCAATTATTGGGCGAAAAAATTGGCGGTACCGAAACACTATACCGTCATTTCTCGTAACTATTAGTATTTTTTTATAAATAACGCGGGAGAATAAAAGCAAACAGTCCTCGAGTTTTAACAATTGATAAACATGTCAACCCCTACTTTAATATTTTAACGTCACCTCAACACTTGCGAATGCGTTCGGCGCAAATGTGAAGCGTATAAGACATACGAGATTGAGAGACACGTTTAAACGCGAGAGGAATTAATCCTGGGGATTTTCTTCCGCAATTAAACTAACAAATAAATAGAATTTGATAGTAGGCAGCGCAATATGGTATGGTATTTTCAAATAAGAACTTTTTTACTTTATTATTTTTCTTTTTATTGAAAAATCAGTAAACTTAAAATAGTTAATCTATAAATTGTACGCGTGTAACATTTGAAAGTAGTACAAACTTGGTTAGAAAATCAAGGCCTGATCAAAAGGACACAAAACATTAATAAATATTCAATAACATTCAGTATAAGCAAGACGTGGCGTTATCGCTAATAGCGTCTGTCTGTCTAATCTGTTCCAGACAACCTATACATAGCACAGGGCACATATATTGTGTAATGTCGGAATTTGATAGAATACCTAATACTTACTTAGAACTACAATCGGACCGAAACTGTGCAACGAATATTGTTTGGACAGTTAAATGTGTGTGTGTGGAAATATAAAAACCTTTTTTTTGTATTTTTTGTATGTCTATCTTGTCTATATAAATTTAGATTATTGTTAACATATTTGGTACTTACATTATGATCGAACGTTCTTTCGGATACTTTTTAGCGTGAAGATGGATCTGCTCCCTCAAAATAGGAACTAAAAGTTAATAAACACATTCTGTTAAAAGGTTGATTACAAAATTTCGACTATTTTCCTGCAAATATTGCGTGAAATTAACGTGTTCTAATTCATAATATTCTCGAACGACGACCACGCACCAGACGTAGCTCAGTGGATAGACCCTCAACGAGATGGACCGACGATTTGGTGGAGATCGCGGATAACCACTGGCTGAAGGCAGCGCAGGATCGATCGTCCTGGAGATCCTTGGGCTCCCCCAAGGATAGGACTCCGCCTTTGCCCAGCAGTGGGCGTTGTCAGGCTGAGATGATGATGATAATGATGAATTAATAAAACTATGAAATCCGAGCTCTAAAATTACAATTTATAATAATTATGCCAAGTGCGGCTGCTAATTCTAAACGTATGGCGTATAATAATATAATAGTAATATATTACACGTATATACATATAAGTTACTAATAATATTAAAGTAATTTAAAACTCTGTTAAAGAAATTACCATAGTTAGTTTTTTTCATTCAATTGACCACAGATACATAAACCGGTCAAGTTCCAATCTGATTTATGAGGTAGATCTACGTAGAAGCTACGTACAGTGATTGTTTCAAATTAAAAAGTGAAAATCTGTGGAAATTTTACGCAAAAATCATATAAGTCATCTCACAATAGGCTGAAGTGCCTTCCTATTCGATTCCTTAGGAACACTAGAATATTATGTCTCCTATATAAAATCCTTCATAATCTTGTTTTCCGCAATATCTGCGTGATCGTTTTTCCTACACCCGCCCCTCACTGGTACATCAAGTGGTACATTTAATTAGTGTGTAAAAGTGGTTATTGGTAAATATTAACTTTTTTTCAATAATCTTTCAAGTATGACACTTTAGCTTATAAGTATCAAATAATATGTATTTATAAACAGCACACATTATATGTATAACAAAATCGGTATTTCTATTTCTATATACTTATACTTAAATCGGAAATTTATTCCCGATGGCTTCCGACGTTGCTATATTGGGCGACCTTACAATTAATTAAGCCGTAGGATTACGAAGGCTTCATTAACAGGTCCAAGCCATGTGGCTTATTGAACAATTATGTGTTGTAATAATTACATGTTTTATATTTATGAGTTATAAATGTTGCAATATGTTACATTACTTGTAATTTTTATATGTAATGGTTTTAAGTTATAATTCTTAAAAATGCATAATAGATTTATTAGCACACAGTCTGTACTCATAATACAAAAATAACGAGGCTGAATATGAATTTTAATGGTACATACACTTTGTTATCGATACAGAGATTAAAACATATTTTTTGAATTTTTTTCTCTTTCTGTCATCTAAACACAGGGTGTGTTAGAATAATTTAGATGATTTTTGGCACATTTAGAACTTATATTTGAAAAAAATATTAAAATACCTTTCATTCAAGAAATTGAATCTCTATCTACAAGTTATCCAGACTGAAACGAGGACAAGTCATAAGTTATAAGTTATTATAAGCTCTCATATCCGGTTTAAGTCCATCATAAAAGCAAAAATTAGTACAGCAATCGGACCAGATAGGGAATAAAATTCCGTATCAACAAATAAATCTTGAAAAGTATCCCGTTATCCTTCTGTAAATAGAACCGCTCATAGTTCATAACTTAGATCAAGTAAAAACAAACAGCATGAAGGTGATTCAGAAAAGAATAAACATGTGGGGCGGAAACAATGAGTTGTATTTGACGATTGTAAGTCAGCAAATAATACAAAATATGATCAATTACACGGTGCCTCTGGCTTGAAGGATAACACCATAACATATTTTATTACCAACTATTCCTAATAACATCGACGAAATGAGTCCATAATCCAACCCGCTGGTATAGTGAAGAGTGACAGACTTATACATTTTCAGGAATATTTTGAGGAATGTTTTCTGACAATGTTTTATTCCACCGAATCAAAAGTTACCGAGTGTATCATATATTTCTAAATATAATTCTGAATCACACTTGATCAGTGGTGTTACGTAGTTGACCGACTATACCATCTTTGTGTATGCATCAGTTTTTGATCGTGTAATTTCTGAATGACATGGTCAATTGAAATTATATTCACACAATAATTTTTTTCTTAACAAAATTGTTCATAACTATATCAGGATTTGATAGGTACCACAAGTGAGCAAGTGGAATTGCGTTACATTTTTCTTGACTTTGTTCTGTTACGTCAGCGCATACAAATGTAAATTATGTGTAAATTTTCGATTATTTCAAAAATACGCACGCAAGGAAAAATGAGAATAAAATAATGAAAATAGTTTGGTTAAGACAATCAACTTAAGAAACAATTACTAGTTTTTTTCTTTTCATTTCCTTGGGTTGACTTTTACTATATTGGCCAAAATATTCCACTCCAAATTTTTTTCCGTGAATTTTCGGAGCAAAAAAAAAATATATTTTACTGATCGTCAATATGTACCCAAAAAAAACAAATTCACAAAACATAGGAGAAAAAAGGTTATAAAGTTTGTTTTTTCATATTATAAAACACTTAACAAATTTGGAGGATATTTGGCATATTTATAACTTGTATTATAGGTCAATCTAGAATACTTTTATTCTGAGAATCGGACCTGTTTCTGCGGGAAATTAAATAAAAGTTAAAATGAACATTCTATAAAGAAGGCAACAAATAAATTTCACTGCTTGGCTGCAGCTATTTTTACCGAAATAAAGTGCTTTTAATTCAAAGAACTAGAAATACCCATTGGTGAACCAATACGGATGCTATTTATAAAAAGTTTTCTAATAGGGCGATTTCACCCTAACCAGTAAGATAATACAAAAAACTGATAGGCAAACTGAAGTGCTATCGAATATTGTCATTATACCTTGGGACAGGGCTTTTATTAAGAAACCTAAGTTATGTACATAATACATTAGAAAGATTTTTCCACTGATTTCGTATGCGGAAATAGGATCGACCGAGAAGCATTGCGACGGATCTTTTGAATGTGGATAGAATTAATACACAAAACGCAGAGATTGATGCAACGATGGAAAAGTACCGTATGTACTGTTGACGCAATGATGTGCAATAAGCACCAAATCGAGCAGTTTCTCGGAGCTCACACCGTTATTTATGTTTAATTCAGTACTATGTTAGGCGAGAAGAAGCAAAGAAAAAATAAAAATAATTTCTCTGTACTTTAAATTAAGTCAAAGTCAATGGAAGCTTTTTAATAAAATAACCTTATGTGTATTTGGTAACTTCTTAGATGGATAAGTTTTAGAATTCGTCATTTAGATCTGTGTTCAATAATTTAACTTTTCTGATAATTTTATCAAACCTTTTCATTTTCTCTCTGAAAAACATACCCATAAAGATGATTATTTGCTATCAATTAATAATGGATAACATAACAATAAAACAATGAATTAACATTTGTTGTATACATAAATATATTTAATATTTTTTTCTAAGCACCCTTCGCATTTTCGTCATATGTAAATAAAAAGTGGTCAAGCTACAAAATATTAAGGATGGGCTCCGTTTAATATCTACAAAATTTACACTATTTATAACGTACCTTGTATGACCTAATAGTTAGGGCGCTTGGTTAGTTGACCAGAAGGTCCGGGTTCGAATCCTGGTACGAGAGTAGTTGCTCTGACGATTTTCTTTTGTGATACATTTTTAAAAATATTTTTATTTTATAGTACTTTTATTCATATGACATTTATAACAAATTTAATATAAAATATTTTTTTTATTCTAAAGAATAATTGTCCCCCGTAAATTGGAAAGCTTTGAAGTCCATAATGTCTTTTTAGTGTTTAATCGACAAAAAAATTGAGGTTTCTTTGTCCGTGTGTATGTATTTTTTATCTATGTACATATTTTTATATGCACTATATACCGATCTAATTAAATAAAATATTTTGTTTTCTGATCACAATTAATTATGAAATAAATATCAGTACATATTATTATTATTGTTGTTTTCTTTTAGTTTTCTCACCTTTCGCTGATTTTTTCATAGCCATTTACGGACTAAGCCAAACTAACTAACTGAGGGAGTTATAGTTCTACATAGATTAGTTTATTGTAATGCTAAGTTTGTTTCGTCGTCAATTTCTAAATAATTTTGCACAATGCGACATGTATTTAGTATGGTACCTTATTGTAGGTAGTGTAGTATAGGCGGTGCTAGATAAGTCGATAATGTTAAAGCTTTGATGCAGATGTTTTGAAATCACTCCTGACTTGATATCACTATTGGGATGATGTAGCCTTTATCTTGTTTTCATATTCTATTGACCTCATCTTTGAGATCTGTGTATTTATGGATCTTTTCATCTATTGCCTTTTGCAAGTTGTGGGTATTCGTAACAGTTATATGAACGAGGTAAGTCGTTTTGTTTACTTTGTCTTGTTGTGTAATATGCGGATGCTTAAAATTAATGGTATTATCTATCAAAATTGCGCAATTAAAGTATATTTTACGTGTATTATTTTCTAAAACGGCGCTTGGTTTGTACTTATAATACGGTGTGTGTATATATTCGTCTGTATTATATGATACTTGAGTGATAAGTCTCGATGTATTATGGTGATGTACTACTCGGTTGTGTCTGTGCATACAGTCTATTTGTATAAGCTCCGATTATATGTTAAATATTTTCTGGGGGACTGAGACATTTTCGGCGTTTGTCATCTTTAAGTATTGTTTTTATTTACGTGTTCCTATAATTATTTGTTTAATCACCTTAATCACCTGGTCCTGAATTAAAACCATAAAACCCTCACATTCTGGAAATAAGGTACCCGCTGTGCACCTCTTGTTGAAAGCTGCGGCCTCTATGTGTGACTGTTCCAGATCATGAGGCTGTTATCCATGTAATTTATTACACTATAATTATTATGTTTTTTTTTATTTTGTTCTCCTAGGTGATTAGAGTATAAATATATCTGAGGGTTTTTATCTGAGCAAGAAATGGTGAGGGGATATATATTATAGTATGATATAAATACATATTAAATAAATAACAGGTTAGGGAGAAAGTATTTTCGCATTTTAGTGTGTATGAACTTGTAATAAAATGTCTTTGACTATACCATTTGCACATGGCCAGTTTTGGTATCATTAAAAAGTTTAAATTTTAAAGAAGATAATTTCATATTGAAATTTGGAAAATGTGTGATTTTCATTTGTTTTGCTTACTGCCAAGATGAGTGAGTGTAATGAAGAAATTCGCTACGTTTTAAAATTTTACTACAAAAAAGGCAAAAATGCAACGTGGGCCGCGAAAGAAATTTGTGATGTTTATGGGCCTAGTGTAGTGTCTATGAGAGTAGCACAAAATTGGTTTAAGCGTTTTCAATCCGGAAATTTTAATGTCAAAGATTCAGGTCGCTCTGGTCGCCCTGTTACCTATAAAATAGATGTCATTTTTGAAAAAGTGGAGCAAGATCGGCATATCAGTAGTTACGACGTAGCTGAAGAACTGTAAATTGATCACAAAACAGTTTTGACGCATTTGGGCAAAGCTGGGTACACAAAAAAGCTCGATATTTGGGTGCCACGCGAACTCACTGAATGAAACCTCATAAACCGTGTCCTCATTTGCGATTCTTTATTACAACGTAATGAAACCGAACTATTTTTGAAGAAGCTGATAACTGGTGATGAAAAGTGGATCACGTAAGACAAGAACGTGCGAAAAAGGTCGTGGTCAAAGGCCGGTCAGGCTTCATAGACTGTGGCGAAACTCGGGTTAACTCGTAACAAGGTAATGCTGTAAGTATGGTGGGATTGGAAGGGCATCATTCGTTATGAGCTATTACCGCCAGGCAGGACCATCGATTCTGAACTCTACTGCGAACAACTGATGAGACTAAAGCAAGAAGTTGAGAGAAAGCGGCCGGAATTAGGCAATTAAGGGGTGTGACTTTTCATCATGGTAACGCTAGACCTCACACATCATTGGCGACTCAGCAAAAACTGAGAAACTTTGGCTGGGAGATGATGATGCATCCACCGTATAGCCCGGACCTTTCACCTTCAGATTTCTACCTGTTTCGGTCTCTTCAGAATTCCTTAGGCAGTGTCAGGTTAACATCACGTGAGGACTGCCAAAACTACTTGACGCAGTTTTTTGATCAGAAACCCCAGAGTTTCTATAGCAATGGGATCATATCCCTACCCACAAGATGGCAAAAAGTTATCGAACAAAATGATACTTATATACTTTAGTTAAATTTAAAAAATCTTTATTAAAAATGTTTTGAATTTTCATAAAAAATGCGAAAAGACTTTCTCCCCAACCTAATACATAATTAACGTTACCGTTATTATATTATATTTGTATTATATTACTTTCATAGGTATATATATATATATATATATATCCCTTAAGTATATTATTTTTATAAATATAATCGTCAATGCCTCTGAGTAATCGTGTTTTGAACTATTAAACAAGTTGATTGATTTAGTTTATATCTACACAATATATTCTGATTTTCGTGACGACAGTTCATAGATATGATAGAATCCGATAATGGTCTAAGTCTAGCGAAAGAAGCCCACGATGACATGAATTGTATTTAAAAAATGGTCAAAAATTATTTCCCATACAATGCAATGTATTACAACCGAGTGCATTAAAATGTTCAACAGCTAAATACATCGTAGTCGCTTTTACCAGTGCGTTGCCATATTTATCATATTACGTGTGAATGAATTTCGAGAAGAGCTGTCATCATCACTTATAACACTTATAGCCCTTTTTGGAGATGTCTCGATACAGATAAATCGGGGCGCTGACTAACAAAATGTTCGTTTGTATCTAATACCAAAAAAAGGAAAAAGGGTATGCACACCTTTTTGTGTGGCCACGAAAAGAGTGATTTTAAATTTTGTCGGACCAGCATAACAATATACGCATTTTTTGTATTAGCCGACTGATGACAGGCAAATTATATCTGATGGTAAGACAACGACACATGGCCGATTAAAATGAAAGTGTTGGACAGTGTCATTGGGTCACTTAAATTATGCAAGTAAATCATTTTAAAACTCATTTCTTACGTGATTACTGAACTGAACTGAATGAAGCAACTGAACCGGTTCAAATGATACTACATAGTTATATTTGTAACTTATATTATGGGTTCTGAAGTGGCATACATCCATCCTGGATGAACCCTTTCTACGGAATTAAAGATAAATGAAGTATAAATAATCTGTTAAGAGGTTAATAAAATACCTTTTGATTTCTTTTCTGCAACATAAAACTGAAAAATAGTTGTTTCGAGTGCGATTGCAGTTTGTAAGGCGAAGGTTAACTCTGTAGCTGTACAGAGAATACTGTTTACTTCTTTTCTACTCTAACTTTTCTATTAAACACTATTGTTTTTAGAATAATGTAGTTTGTAATAATCTTTCATCGAAAGAATACTTTCAGTATGAGCTTTAAGTTGAGACAGTTTAATCAATTCTGACAGAATTTTGTTGTAACTTTTTCACATTAATCTATAAACGAAACACCAGTTGTACTAAGGCTGAACTTTGGTACAATCAGTTTACAGTTATTCTCAGTGTTAACGTTGTGTTAATGCGCTTGACAAAAGTATCAGAGGATGTTTATCATATATAAGACTTATTATCTTAAACATGTTGTGACACAACAGTTAATACATTAATATCCTTAGAGATCTCCTTAAGGTATCCGGTATCAAAAGTAATAGAACAAAAGGTAGATTAGAAATATTAATAAAAAGGTGTTCCATTTGACTGTTAACATCAAGTTCCACTGAGCTTTGTCATATCATAGAGCAATTTAATCGAAGAAACCTAGTCGTTTCGTAGCCCCAATTGTAAACTCTCCGTCGACAAAACGCTAATGCTGCTAGCCGACTATCGTCCTAAATACCTGGCAATAAGAGTACTCTATTGAAATTGAATAAAGCCTAGAGGTCAGTGCGGCCGTTGTCTGATATATGTTGACGGTATTTGATTAATCAACCCTTGAAATTGAATCGATTCCACGGAAAGGCCTTTCACGTGTAGCGTTTGTTTCAACTCTCTTAGACTACATTCGACAAGTCCTATAGTCACTAATCTATAATTGTTTTATTGCCTATCACCACTTGTTTGTTTAATTATAATGATAGTTTTTTTTACGTTTTATGTTGGATACATGATCTAACTCAATGCAAATTAAATTCAGTACAATCCTCTTCACTACCATCAGGTAAATCTTAATCAGGTAGGATGTTTTCAAGCATTAACTTATTTTGTGTAAAAAAAATCTAGTCTTTGTATATCTATATCTTACCTCTAATTTTAAGAAAACTAAATTGCATGGGAATCCTATAGGTCACTGTATTATACTGATACTGGACTACAACCGTCAAGTACAATTATTTAAGAAACATTATTACTATAATTAACATATATAACAATGTAATTATGTATATCTGAAGTTATTGGGACTAGTAACGGCTTAGCTAGT
>PDGT01000004.1:5546100-5581582 GCA_003671415.1 Megathymus violae | reverse complement strand
GATTAATTAAAATCTCTCCCGACCGAGGATTGAACCCGGAAATCATACCCAGATCGACTACCTGCCTCCAACTAAATAAAAGGGTCGTCATGGGACCATTCCATTGTAACCTCTAAGTAAAATTAATTAATTTACGTATCTTCACAATATTACTACTTTTACCCAAGAAGATAAATAATTTTAATTCCAAATAGACAAGATATGAGTATGTATTTCGATTATGACAAATTAGAGATGCTTGCAAGATTTAAAGTGTGGTCTCCCAAACAGTAGAACTACATTCAAACTCATAAGATATCACTATTATTTTTATATGTGTATTGTGTATTTTAACCTAACTAACACCGACACTCACAAATCAATTCGGAACCCATTCACAATATCGACACACGCCGGCCAGGCGGAAAAGCTAAAAAAAGAGCTAAAGTAACATATATGAAAGTGACAAAAACCCGTGTACAGGTTGACAGAGCTGACAAAGTCATCGCACGATCACGTCGGCGTTCGATCAATTATGTTTGATTCATTGAGTACACCTGACAGAAGATATCGCGTCTCTCGCCGCCTCCAAAATATTGTGATTTAGATTTTATCTGACTGGAGTCAAATTAATATAGGCTAGCAACAGCCTGGAGACGTTCTAGATCGATAATAATCAAATTCCAAGTTGTGTACTGACTTTTCTCGTATCACAGGTTATTTATAGATTGTAGATTTTTTTAACATAAAATTTTTCGTCTAAAAAGTAATTAATCGATTTAATAATCACAAAATAAACATTAAGAAAAAAACGTGAATATCGGTTAGTGTAGTAACACCTCTATTATACGAAGGTTCAAAGTATTCTTATTAAATCATAAACGTTTAGTTGCGGAATCAAAAAGTTATTGTATAGTTACTTATAAGCTAGCTAAGTTCTAAATATAAATCACTAAATTAAATTTTAAGTGATACAAATACAAAACAACGTTCGATAGTCGATTCAAACACCGTTAAGATTCAACCCACTCTATTCTTAACACTGTTCTAACTCGTCTAAACACATAAATGGGAACAAGTGAGAAGTGAGAATCGCTTCACTGAGCATTCGTCTTGTACTTTAGTTCCGATGGCGCCATCTACCTGAGACAGGGGAAAAAATGTCATAGCGATCGATAAAAATATTGTCAACCGACGCAAAGGTAAAGATGGAATACCCGCGATCATCTCGGATTCATATTCGCGACTGATTAAATCTTATTTGGGATCCTTTTTACAACTCGTCTATTAAAGTACTTCAATATTTTGATTCAATTTGAATTTGATACTGAGTTGTAACAAATAAGAAAATTACTAGTCTGTTTATTGGCTTCCAAGACATATTTGTTCAATATTATTATTGATAACAGAGCAACAATTTCGTACTGGATAAAAAGACTCCCAGAAACATTTTGAATCCTACGAGTATCCATAACATAAAAATGTGTTAAACATACGTACATATATACGGTCATGAAGAAATTTCCTAAAATTACGAGCAAAAAAGATATGCTAAAAAGAACTAAATGCAGAAACAGAAAGAAATTTAAAGACTTTATTTTATAATTAATAGATATTAATACCTTATTCAGTCATAAAACATTTGGACATTTGGATTATGTTGATTGAATTAAATCTGTTTCATCCTATGTGTTCTGTCTGCTTATTTGCTAGACCTTGAGGCTATAAAAGTATAGCAAATCGACCTATGATACAGTTTTTGCTCGAAACGGCCCATTTAAGTCCGGATATGGCAACTTTAAAGGATTCCCAATCTATGTATCTATTTCTGTACAAGTTGTTGCTTACTGCTCATTTCTAAAAGTGTACACACGCAACTACCGTATAGTGTTGATATATTTAGTACTCGCAATAATATAAAATATGCCTCCATCCATTCTTGAACCCATCAATCCTGCTTAATAATGATGCAATGGCGTCAACTATCTCTTTTCCTACAATAAATTGTAAAATACTTTTGATATATTTCGGATGCAATGTTGGAGTATGTTACAAAATGGGTTTATCGCTTCCTTCCTCGACTGTCCACGCGTCGGTGATCCGCCTATTTCCTCATTGAGGACCACAATCTTAAATCGTATCAATCAATCATAAAAAAAAAAAAATTATGTCTTTTATCGATCATTAAACTACACAAAATATAATACATCTTTCAGTCTCCCACCGCTGAACATAAACTGGGACCTAGCTAGACATGTAACATCTATGTACCTATATCAAATATCATAACTTTCATAGTAGATACCTACTTAAAATCAATATTCAAATATCATAATGAAAAAGTGAAATTGCTCCGTTCAATGATAAGCATGTATTGAAACTATAATTGTGTCAATCACTCATTTATATTATGATTATACTTTATATATATATTTACTGTTTTTTTTTAATGAAAATTACATTTATAACTTTTATAGTAATTTAGTTTTTGTGTGACAAAAATTAAATATATACAAGCATCAAATTAATGCACACAATCGTGAAACAAGAAATAGGCATAATTTGGTTAGGACTTCATCCTCCGCCTCTCGTCGATGTTCTCAATGCTGAGGGTCGTGACCCTCTCCACGGATCACTTTATCGCGGACTATTGCGCCAATGGTGCCGGTTCTCCGCATTATGGTTGGCTTCATGCATCTTACTGTTGAGAGTGGTGCGGATTTGGTCCGACCATCGCAACGCAGTTGCCCTCGCGGTCTCTTGCCCTCGACCTTGCCGGTGATGACTCACTTTTCAAGATTGTCATCGCGCCTCCGGGCGATATGGACGAAATACTCAAGAACTCGTTGAAGGCAGATTGTTGAAAACCTAGTTGCGACCTTGATTTCCTTGAGTATTGACTTATTCGTTCTCATAGCTGTCCAGGGGATGCACAGTATTCTTATCCAGCACCACATCTCAAACGCATCAACACGTTTGTAGTCGTTTGCTCTGAGCGTCCATGTTCGGCCCCATATATGGAAAATACCAAAGTTCGGACTAATCTTAATTTGGTATTATTCATGATATTCCTGTCTTTTCATATTCCTTTCAATTGGCTCATAGCTCCCTTGGCCATTCCAGTCCTGCGTCGGATTTCTGAACCACAAGAACCGGTGTTGGAGATGATGGAGCCAAGGTAATTAAATTGGTTCACTTTTTCAAGGTGAGCTCCAGTTTGTTGGTATGGTTAACCAACATCAATTTGGTCTTCTCCTTGTTAATTTGCAAGCATAGTTTGCCACTTATATGTTCCATTCGGCCCAGTAGTTGTATCAATTCGGCTTCAGAGACTGCTAAGAGTGTAGGGTCATCCGCGTATCGCAAATTAGTGATCTTTACTCCCTCCACGCTCACTCCTCCCTCCCAGCCGTCCACAGTTTGTCTAATTATGTATTCTTCATATGCATTGAAGAGAATGGGGGATAGAATACAACCTTGTCTCACACCTTTTCCGAATTTAAAGGGTTCTGATATAACATTATCAATCTTGGCAACCCCGTGGCTTTTGCATTACAGGGACTCAAGCAGAGCAACCAGATGTAGAATTAAACCCAGTTCACATAGTACACATCAAAGTTTTGCCCAGTTTACACAGTCGAACGTATTGCTATAATCGACGAAGCACATGATGAGAGGTCGTACTCATAAGCTTTCTCCAGCAGTTGCCTGACGTTTAGTATGGCTCATGAGTGTATCTGGCTTCTACGAAACCTGCTTGTTCTTACGGTATCTGCCAGGCCAAGAAGTGCCTAATGCGCCGATTGAGGATACGGAATATGATTTTGCTGGCATGCGATATTAAGGTGTAGTAGGTGTTGTAGGTGTAGTGTGTTTCTGTAGTTGTCGCACTTTGACGTAGACCCTTTCTTATGCAGGAGAATTACGGCAGATCTAGTAAAATTTTCGGGCCTTTTTCCGGTGCGCCAGATGTTGTTCCATACCAAGTGCAGTGTGTCGACGCCTTCGTCTATCGAATGTTTGCAGGACTTCAGCTGTTATCATACCAAGTCCACGGACTTTATTGGACTGAAGCAACTTCAGCGCAGCTACCACTTTCGTGCGAAGGATATCTGGTTCAAGGTCAATCCTAATCCAGTCCGTTTGCCATGGATGTGTATTG
Source organism: Megathymus violae (assembly GCA_003671415.1). Taxonomy (NCBI): domain Eukaryota; kingdom Metazoa; phylum Arthropoda; class Insecta; order Lepidoptera; family Hesperiidae; genus Megathymus; species Megathymus violae. The sequence goes on along the minus strand of PDGT01000004.1, from coordinate 5,577,441 downwards.
GTGCCGTCAGGGTTCTTGTATAACTGTTCACAGTAGCCCCTCCAGCGTTCAGCTATTTTATTCAGTTTATGAAGAACTTGGCCATCCGCGTTTTCTATGGTCCAAGTTTTAGGTTTCAACTGTTTTGCTAGCAATCGGACTTTCTTAAAGAGGTCCGCAGTTTGGAACATTTTCGAGTGGTTCTCAATCTCTTTACAGATTCCCTCTATATAGTTGTTTTTGTCTGATCGACATCGTGCGTCAGTGGTTTTGCAGAGGACTGAGTATGTAAGGGCATTTTCGGGATTATGTAGTCCGTTTATTTTCATGTCTTTCCTCTGTTGTATGAGATCCCATGTAGGTTCTAAAATGTAGCCTTTCTTTTTAATATCCGGTTTCCTGACTGACATCACCTCAGCTAGGGCTGTATTAATGTAACTTTTAAACTGCATTCATTGCGAATTTGAATTATCTTCCAATGAGGGAGGACATTTTCCTAATTTCATCTCCATCTGGTTTTCTTTGTAGACCTCTATGTCTCTTCATGCGAAGGGCGAATTCCATGACGAGCAGATTGTGATCCGAGCCGCATTCTACTCCAGGAAATGTTTTGATGTTCTTGACAAATGTCTTTCAACGACAGATATCTTATACAGGTCTTCATATCGCTTTCAAAAGGTTCATTCATTCATTTATTTGGTCATTCAATTAATTCATTTCAAAATATTTGTTTCTTTGTTTGCTTGCTTGGTTGCTTGGTTGCTTGCTTGCTGGTTTGATAGCTTGCTTGCTTGCTGGTTTGCTTGCTTGCTTTGTTGCTTGCCTGCCTGCCTGCTTGCTTGCCTGCCTGCTTGCTTGCTTGCTTGGTTGCTTGCTTGTTTATTTATTTATTTATTCATATATTCATCCATTCATTCATTCATACATTCACTCACTCACTCTCTCACCCACCCACCATCCATCCATCCATCCATTCATTCATTCATTTATTTATTTAATTAATTAATTAATTATCACGGTTATAGACCAATTACACTAATTAAATACAAAGTTTGTAACACGGCATAATATTAACAAAAATATCTACAAGATAATCAAAACAAGACAAGACTGCGTCAGATTAAATTATATCAGATTAAATTATACATATAATATAAATGTCATACAAAAAATAATAATATAATGAGAGTAACTTCGTTACCAAAATTTCATTTTCAATAATAGGTAAATTCCAAAAAAAATTATGAATTATAAAATAAGTGTCAATAAGTCAGTAATAATAATAATAACATTGTAATCTATTTAATGTCAATGTTAGCAATCATACATCACGCATTCACTTCACAATACTCAAGACACTCCGATAATATCGTCTTCCACTCATCCGCAAACAAATCACAGTGGGGGGCAGCATCCAGGAGAGCATTGAGAGCAGAGTGGGATCGCGGTATAGGAGACATCGACCGGGCTACTGTGAGGTATTTGTTAGGAACATAAAGTTTACACAGCTCCGCGTGCAAATCTGGGGCATCGATCATACCTCTCAAAATCTTACACGTCATAACTACTTGGTTTCTCCATCTCCTACTTTCAGTGAGTTATACCCAAGAGTGCCAAGAAGAAATTTTGTTGGGTACGTGTAAGGGTTAATAATAACAAAAAATAACAATAAAAATAAAATAATAATTATAACAGCGCTTGTAGAGATATCTTAAGAAGGCTTTCTGTATTTTCTCCAGCAAGAGTGCATAGGTACTCTCATATGGGTGCCAAATGAAAGCACTCGCCTCGAGCTTGCTCCTTACTAACGCACCGTATGACGCCAATATTTTTGAAATCTTTAGAATTTCGTAGAACGAATCCCAATCACTGGTATGACTCTTTGGCCACAATAGTAATATGCTCATGTAATGTTAGCTTTCGGTCAAATGTAACACCCAAATTCTTACTGTTAGTCGACCTAGATATAATGTTACCGCCTAGTTTGCAACAAAATTCAGCTGGATGTTGCATTCGCCGTTATTCGCCGTTAAATTCCATTTTGTTTTCAACGCTCCATTGGAATACGGCATCGATATCACTTTGAAGAGATATACAGTCATCTTCTGTTTTAACCTCAAGATATAATTTTAAGTCATCCGCATAAAGGAGGCATTTCGCATTCTTGATGACCGTAGGGAGGTCATTAATCATGAGAATGAATAGAAGAGGACCAAGGATCGATCACCGACTGACTCCGGAAAGCGTATGATAGGGTTGTGACTCGTAAAGACCAAGACGAACATACTGCTGTCGATCACGCAAGTAATCAGCGATAAATTGCAGCAGACTTGGAGACACGCCAAGTGCGCCGAGCTTCTCGAGCAGTATGTCGTTATTGACCCTATCAAAGGCCTTCCGGAAGACATCCACTTGTCTCCCTTTGTCAAGTATGGCGGAGATGAAATCTACAATTGTCAGGAGGTTTGTATTAACAGATCTCCTTCTCCTAAACCCATGTTGCCTATTGCATAGGAATGGCTCTACCTGCTTATAAATTCTGCTGTGAACAATGTGTTCAAATATTTTGGCCAGGGTGGATAATATGGCTATAGGTCGATATTCCTCAACACTGGACTTATTTGAGCTTTTTTTAATTGGAGAACGTTACATAAATGGCACAATGGTTTAATAAGGTAGTTCATACACCCTTTAATGAACCATGGCGGAATGCAATCAGGTCCCATGGATGATTTGGGCTTGAGATTACGGATTCCTGCTATTACATCCGCTGTCGTTATTTTATTGATATGAACATACCTATTTTTCAGGTTCTGGTTTCCTATAAGTGTAATATCTAGTCTGGGTGGTTCGGGCAAAAACACACTCGAGAAATATTCTGCAAAGACTGCAGCAGCTTCGATTCCCTTTACTGTGTTACCTTTATATTCAACACTTTATATTTATTTATGAGGTTTGGAGTTCGTTTTTATAATATGGTTCCAAAACTGATACGTGAGTTACCTATTAAATTTTGACTTTAAGCAAAACGTAAAAGCACAGCAATTTATTGTTTTATTTCTGACTTCAAGTCCAATCTTATTGACTATTCATGTGCACTTCATTGTTTTTAAACGAACTTCTAAAACTATATAATATAACTATATATATAACTTTAAGAATATTCTTTTGTTGTTGCTAATTGTAAATTTATAAATTTTGCTAAAATAAGTTAATCCCGTAATTTCAATAAAATTTACTAATTCAAACAAAATAGCGCGTCGCGAAGCAAAGATATGGAAGCAGTTATTTTGTTCAAACAAACAACCTAAAACCAATTCGCCAATGTGAGTCACTAAATACAGGTAACTGTCAATGTTTGAACGCATTCGATTTAAAATTAACATTGACTGTGGGATAAACTTTTATGAACGTTTTGGCATTTATGGAGACGTCTCTTTGCAAAGTAAGGTTGTATGACCCACCATAAAACTGTCTTACATTCTAAGAACATTATACATCCATTTGTTCTAAGCATACATCCTTAGGACCAAATAGTGGATTGAGCGCTTCCTACTTGAGCGGCAACAAAGCAATGGTGTTGCAGTTGTGTTTGGGCGGCAATAGTTATTGCATCACTTAAGAAATCTCACCGATAAATGGCGGTACAACCACATTACCGGTTGAGCAACCGTCTGAAGAGGCAACTACAACAGAACAACAACAGATGTATTGAGGAAGTGACGAACATTGAAATATTTATTGAAATATAAAATGTACGTAGTACCTGAACTAACGCCTTAGGGAAACCTGTTATGTTAACTGAAAGGTAATAGAAATAAATAAATAATAAATATACTTTTACCTAAACAATAATCATAGTAAAAATTATAATATATATAATATATAATATGATTTAAACGCGTTCACTGCAGGATACTTTCAGGCAAAGGACAAGAACTATTAATTAATTCCGAATCATTTACTAAACATTTCCTGGCTTAGTTATGAACTATAGGCATTGTGAATGAATAATGCGAATTCGTTGAAGCAAAATCGCCTTGATTCTGCGAATTATGTAGATACTTATGTCGATACAACAGAGGCCTGCGCCAAATTCAATCGAAAAGCAGTCGTTCCGTTATGTGACATTGTATCTCTGTCCTTTTCGATTATGGAATACGTATATGTATGGACATCTCTTTCACCCTTGAATGGCGACTACCGGATTGCTGCCGTGCATGAGCGTGGGACCAGTTTTTGTGCACCAACCACAACAAAGGCAATCCTCCAGAAACCGAATTCACGATGGAGTCACCGTATGGAAAGACGAGGCTTCCATACAAAAAGTATACCTAACACGAATGGCACGACACCTTATACATATATGTATGTGAACCACGTCTATTCAAGGATATCTTTCTCATAAATTAAGTGAACTGAAGTTGTATGTATCTGTCTACAATTTTGCCGAGTGGCTTTATAATACTGACGAAAATAGGTTACGACTACTTTTCCTTCAGAGCTTTCATTTCATAAATCTATGAATGGGATTAACGATTAGAATTTTTAACATTTCATGATTGGCATTGATAGTCTAATAGTTTAACACTCACTTGGATTTTCTCATACTATTAAGTTTGTGTGGTCTGCCAATTTAGCCAATGAGTGTAATGTTGATTACCGGAAATGAACCAACACTGAAGCAGTGTGGTGGTATAGGTTTTGTGACTGCTCGTTTATTGTTAATAATTATTTACCCAAATCTGGGCAGAGTGCAAGAAAATGTCCAATTCATGTGACTTCGCAATAAAACTTTCTATGTAAAAACATCCACGCAGTGGTTATCTCTAATGTACATTTTTATCTACTTTTGATTCTTATACAAACTATCTGAATATAAAAAAACAATCGAATGTCAACTTAATCTGTGATTCACGGTTATGATAAAAATTACAGTAAGCAACTTTTTGAATATAATTCTCCCGAATCTTTATCAAGCAATTTTTTTTTTATGTTAATAGCCGACAAACGAGCAGACGAGCCACCTGACGGTAAGTGGTCACCGTTGCCTGCAAGGTATCACTGATGCATTATCGGCCAGGAAATGAGAAGACGGTAAGAAATAAATAATACTGCAAATGATTAAATTCAAGCAGGTCAAACAATGTTATGCAATACAATTTATTATGTGTAAACAAGGGGAGGAATATAATCCGAACAACAAGCTTTACACACGATATCGCTTTAGCGTACAATTCAGTTGATTTTGTCGCTTAATGCCTGATAAATTACCGAAATCAAACATATCAATCACGGCTGTCCTTATTTCTTTGTACTGTTCTTACGATCGGCTGGACACATAACGTCATGTAAACTGAACATCAATTTATATGAGTTGATCGCGTTAAATAATTAATTATTATAAACATACACTTTGTATATAGCCTATGACCATCTGGAAAATTTACCTTTAAAATGGTAACAGAATTTTTCAAATAAGTGCCTTAATTCCTGTGACTACTTTCCGCATATACACAAACTGATAAAATTGGCTCTGTATAATTTTTTATAATATTAATATTATAAAATATGCTTATGTAGACTACGTTTGTGTACATAGAAACAAAATTTGTGTAAATAGCCATATTGTTACAGGTCACCCGTTTTGTTACTAGACGACAAAGAATAAACCATATTATATGTCCTGAATCCCAAATGCTAAGTCATAAAACCGAAGTCGTCACCGGCTCTTTCTCGAACAAGAAAGAAACGTGGAATCTACTTGTTCAAAAAATAGCTCCTCGGAACTTTCTTTCCGCTTCTTCTTACGGGACCACTCACGATACGAATTTGTTGAAGCAGTGGTGTAACGTTCGAAAAGTGTTTGTAAAAACAAACTTCGATTTTTTTTTTTTTTTTCGTGGCTCTCTGAAACCAACCACCTTAATAATATTTCACAATTGATTCTTGAAGAAGGGTGGCAACTAGCCAGGAAGCTGATAATATACTAACATACAAAAATACCTTGGGGAATCAACTGGATGGTAGAGTAGGTAAGCACAACCCTACACCACGAAGTTCTCAAATTTATTTTGGGGATGGTAAGGGATTACATTATTACTGTATTTAGAGCAATTGGTCGAACTAAAATAATTTTGCTTATTCATTACAATATTGTAAAATCATAATACGATTCAAAAGCTTTACTTTTATTTAAATCAGAAGTATCATAATTTAATTAAATCCGCCTATCGAATCAACACAAATAGAAGTTGAATTTATTTTTTAAATTATGAATCACATGTTTTACACACACACACACAAGCTTTTACAGATTGTGCACGGTGACCATAACATACATTGAACGAGTTGGTACTCGTATTCGTTAGTTATGTGTTTATACTTAACCATTTCCTTATAAAATATCATACACTTTAAAGCATCTGATGCACATATATCACTGCACTTCCTATATCCTATATATATATATATATATATATATATATATATATATATCCTATATCTTATAGTGAATTAATACGTAGCGAAGAAACATGCAAACAAGATTTTATATATTCATGTTAATTTAATGCCCATAATATTGGGATTTAGGAAACTGCGTCGAAGACCAAATAATTCAACATCAAAGTAATTTATGCAGATTCTATGTAAATTAATAAAAATTTCACCAATATTATAATTTTTTATATAGCGTATAGAATTGATTTTACACGTTGCAAAGTTATAATTCCTAGTAGAGTTCAAATTTTAAATATAATATATCGTGGATGGCAAAATAAAATGTTGCAAACGTTTTCTTGAAAAAATACTCAAATGTTATATCAAATATAATTTAAATTTAAATATTGAACTTAATGCAAATTAAAAAAAAGTATCCTGACCGATTCATTGCTGACACAAAATATACAAAATTTCACAGCAGAACAAAATTTAGATGACGTGATTCCGGCCGCTCCATATATGTTTTATATCTGGACACAATTATTGAGGACATTAGTATGTATCTCTTTTACTAAAATAAACCAGTCGCATACTTTTTTTTACTTTTCGCTTCATTCTTTACATATGAGCACTTTATCTTCTGCCAAAAAAACAAGTCATGACATTTATTATCACACAATCTCGTCGACACGAGGGAGAGGGAAACTTCAGTTAGGTGTAGAGGGCAATACTGATCTTCGCCGTATTGATAAAGTCGGGAATTTTCGAAAAAGGAATCCAGTGGGGACCACCCAACGGCCCAGCTGCCGGTCGTTCTTATTTATTGTGTCAATTAAAACAACATAACTCAGCGTCCTCCGCCGAACGCGCCTATGTGACAGATCGTAATTCTAAAGTTTAGCTTCTGAACGCGATCCTTAAATTAAATGACGCGTAGGTACTTTATGTGGGGTTTATCTACCGCAATGTTGCTATAATAAAACAACAAGGAAATAGGTACTTATTAACAATTAACAAATATTTTTTCAGCTACCGTTTTCAAAAGGACAATGATGATGACGTACGAAATACGAAGAATATATGTACGTTTTAATTTTATAATTATCTTAACTGGATGAGTTACATTATTTAATCACTTTTGGATATATAAACTACAAAAAATATTTCACTTCAACGTTGGGATTTCGCCTTGAATACCTACCGTATACTTCGTTTCAAACTCAAGGTCACTCCCTTTCTTCACAATTACTTTGCACATTATAGATGGACAGATAATGTTATTTTTTTTTGTTACAAGTTATTTACTTCTTTAAGTAATATATTTAAATAGTTGTATGAATAAACTTTCGTTGTAAAATGCTTATACCACATTACATGTATTAATAATATGCTCGTTCATTTAATTAGCAGAAAACATAATCTGGTCTAAACTTGATAGATATCATAAAACTACTTATAAGTAATAGATAAATAGAAGGAAGACACGACTTCAAAAATGTGTAATTTCAAACAATTAATAAATATGTACTAAAATAAAAGCTGCTGTATAACGTAAATGTCCATATGGGAAATAATTGATTACTAAGTGAAATTAAAAAATAATATTATTTTATAATTGAAGCTAAAATTTTACATACAAAAATAGAACAAAATCTTATAAAAATTCGTTAAGGGCACGTTTTTTTATGTCTGCAAACGCGTAATACCAATCAATTCAAACGATCGACAAATTGTATAATTATAAATCTTCATTATTGTTTAAGAGAAGTTTGGCTGAAAAAGTTACCAGTTTTTCTGGCAGAAAAACGGTACGAAGAAAACGTAAAAATATAAAGAAATTTTTTTAGGCCAGGTAATGAGTGATACTGATACAAACTGTTGCACTACTTATACTCTTTGTTCATTATCAAGAATATTTGTAATATTTGAAAATTCATATTAAAGAAAAAAAATTACTCCTTGTTTATGGCGATAAGTTGTTCTCTGTAACCTCAATTATCGATATGAATTTAATATATCTATACATATCTTGGGGAAATATTTTTTTCCGAAATGCTAGGATTTGTCTTCATAATAATAGAACTTCGATGCTTTATAATTATTAAGTACTATTACAAATGTTTGCACTTCAATAATTAAGTTATTTAATCTTAGACAAATTACATTATCAATAGCCCAAAAATATTGTGTTATAAATTATAATTAATAGACTTATTACAAAACCTATTTAATAGATGATGTGGAATGAACAGGCACTTGCAAATTTTTTGCCCAGTGTCGTATAAGTCGACTGGTACAGTCAAAAAGTTACGAGGGTATAAAAATATCCAAAGAATTTTAAAATCGCCAACTAAAGCCATGGCGTGACAAGAAAGTAATTCCCCTTGTCTCAATAACTTTCTGCTATAAATGGGCTGTCATTGCGAAGTTTTTCGAATCCAGAAGTGACAATATGACTAGAGACTTATGAAAATTGTATTTTCGCAGACGAGGTACAAATGTTCTCGTCGGGTTTCCTACAGGTGTAGGTTTTCAGGAATGTTTTTAAATTATAGGAGTCGTCTTTGTAGTATACAATTATGTTTAATTTTTATTTAATATAAATTTCATAAATAACAATGCTGGTTTAATATTTATAATTATCTGCTTCATGCAGTTCTGCAATTTCAATATAAAAACCTGTAAGTATTTTGATAATAATATTGTCAGAGAAAATTTAAAAAGATTTAAGGACGAATAATTTTATTAAAAGAAAAACATATTCGTCTAAAGTTCGAAATATTTTTATTAACAGATATTTATATTTTTTCACAGAAATATTACATCCCGGTAATGGCTACAGCAGTATTTCTTCACGAATTCTAATCTTCACGCCCAACAAACATAGTTTTACACACTAATTTGAGCCCGTTAGATCTATTACAATATCTACTGAATTAAATAGGAGAATAGATTAATTGTTGATCGCTAATAGTCGTATGATACTAATGAGAATAATAAAATTACTTCACTATTGTATATATTTACACAAAAAAGGAACTAACAGTGTGTACTTAGCTGGAATACATTATAATTAGGTAATGCTTAAACCTACTTAAACTATTAACATGAAAGGTTGAAGAATAATTCCCAGCAAAATGATTATCTAAGCACTGTCCTGTATCTAGTCATTATCGATGACCTAGGAGCTCATCATGATCATTCTATCACACTAAATTACATACTATGGAAAATTTTCACATTTAGCTATAATTACTTATAATATGACTTAAAACTAATTTAAATAGTGAAAGTTTAATAAATAGTATATATTAATAGAAAAAAAATCTTCCATTCGTTCGATGTACGCTATAATATTATGGGTACTTTGTAAATAACCTAGGTATTTTATAAATAATCACTTATCATAACTTAATTTTAATGATTCTGATCTTTCATAAGCTATGATTATCCAACGTCTATTAATAATATCTTCTAGCACAAGTTTTTAGTAAAATTCTTATGAACAATATCAATGTTTTGTGCCCTACTAAATTTATTAATATGTATTGAAAGGACCTACTAATTGATTATTAATATGATATTTCATAGAATAAATGTAATAAATTTTAAATGAAATTCGGTATATTAAATACATGCAAGCTTTGATCGTCGAAGCGTTATGGATATTGTGTACAAAAACCGACATGAGACATAACTCTTTAATTTGTGTGCTATAGAAAACTTCTACGATAAAGAGAAATTGGATTAATATAAAAGTTTATTCATTTTTTGTCTCTTAGAAGGGGCACAATCTAATAAAGGTAATTACAACGTCATTAGAATATATTTAAAAAAATATTATGTTTACAACCTGTGAGATAACATCTTGAGATAATTATAATAACACGACCTTTTATACAACATAACACGTAAAGCCAGAATCATAAATAACACAATGGAATAAACAGTAATTTTGTCAGTAAATATTACTAATAGGTAAGTAGGTACATAAATTTCTTTTCAGATTCTGACCCAAGTTTTGAGCCCTTAAGAAACGAATAGTCATTTTTGAAATAATTAGAGTTCACTACACACTGAATTTTCGCATGATCATCACTAGAGAACAGTCGTTTCACTCTGCTCTTCCACCATTCAAATAGAGCGCAAAAAGGTGATACACGTTCAATGGTAATGTTCTGGTGGATTGCGCTCATAAGGCGCAAAACTGGGGCTATTGACACTCCATGGAGTTGGGGCTCGGTGGCCCCCCCATTACGCTGTAAGGCGGACTGTGCGGAGGCAACGACTGGATCGAACCCATCGGCCCGTGGTACATGTCCATCTCCAGAGAAGCGTCCGGCGAGCATTTGTCGGCCATTTTGTTTTCTTGCTTCGTCACCATCCGCCGCCACTTCGCTCGAGCGTTTTGGAACCACACCTGCGAACAAAAAACATAACGTTGGTGTCGGTCGAGAAAATAAAGCGAACGCAATGCGATGCATCGAACTTCGCGCGCCGCGAGCAAAACGAAAAGCCGCCGCGCCTTAAAAAGAATACGGGTCGCGCAGCAAAACGACAAAAAAGGTCCAGTGTCGAGTTTGAAGTTCTCGAATGTTCGTCCATGATCCGTGGTCATTATTCGGGGTAATTAGCTTCCGCTCGATTCTGTCTGGATGCGGAAGCTTGATTCTTTTTTTTCCACATGTCAGCGGGGATATTTTTGTGGGACACGTGACAGCATCCCGGAGATTTGCCGTTATAGGTTGCGATGCCAGGTGCAGATTTTATCGGTAATTAGCAAGAATACCCCACGTGGCACCGTCGCGGACTGTGACGCTGGCTGTCGCCGGAATCGCGCGACCGGTGTCCGAGCTAGGCGCGCTAAATCGCTCCACATTGCACCGTTTCGCTCGTTCCACTGCACGCATAACATTGAGTGAATTCCGTCGAGTTGTTGCCGCTGTTTCAAGTGACTGCTGTACAATTACCTACACGCGCTTAAATTCCTTATTTTGCAGAATTGCAAACATTCGTTCTCACTTGAATTAATTACACAATAGTATTTCTGCATTATCTGCTTAATTGTCGAGGATATAACTCCAGTCCATACTGCTATCCCAGTTCCATTTGGCTTCACTGTTTGTTTCTATTGCCACGTAAGGTCTTAGTCCATAGTGCAATTTAGCAAGCGTAATATTTAAAATATCGAAACGCGAACATTCAGGGCGCGCAAATCTCGCGACCAATGGCGCGCAGCCACCCGCAAGCCCCGCCCCTCACGACATGGCCGCTGCCGTATTACCTAATGCCAAATTTAGATAATCGCAATAATCGCTTCTTTCTTTACACGAACACCACTCCTAAAAAAATACTAGCCTTCAACAATGTGCACAATATTTACTGCCAGTAGGTACTTGAACGCCATTCAACACATCGAACCTCAAGATGCGCTTGCGCAGATATTGTCAAGGTAGATACGTTTATTCCAATGCAGATATTATTTGTATGATGTATGATTGAAATTATTATTTTTTAATGAGTAAAGCGTTCTGTTACATATATTTAAATTATGTACCTAAAGTACCTAAGATCACGTTAGTTTATTTCAGAAACAAACTTGCTGTATTGATTTACAATTATGTGTGTTATTTGCAAGTATAAGAATATTAAAAAAACGCCGAATGATTAATAACAAATTGTGTGTAATATTTTTATATTTTGATACTAATAGACACATACGGCCCACGTCTGTCAGACTATTCATTATATTCATCATAACATGAAAAGTAAGACGATAGCGTCAAGCGATATACAGAAGAGAAATGGGTGAAAAAAGGGGTAGACGACATGCGCTTGCACACGATTGATGATCCCACGTCAGCACATGCCGTCGGCGCTGTCGAGCTGAGATAACACTAGAGCACGGTGGTCCGTAGAAAAATGGACTCATTATGAATGACGACTCATACACTTTGTATCCATTCAAATTTTAAACGACCTTTCATAAAATGAAGAAATCCCATATGACTAAACAAAAAAAAACTTGTATGTAACTGTACATTACTATGTATCTACTTAAAAACTAAATGTATGCCGACCTATGTTTAATGCGAGGAATAAACTCTAAATTATGCATTATACTTATGCCTATATTCATCATAATAATGCCTTATTTATTTAGGGCTATTTCACACAAAACGTGTTTCTATGGAACTCGTCTGGAAAACTTGTAAAGATTACAATCTTTGTTGGATACAGATGCTGTTATTTATATTCAATAATTTTATACCGCAAATATGTATCACTGATGCCTGTTGTCGCCCAAGAAAGAAGAAAAACAAATAAAGAGACTTTGGTCCCTCTCTGTTTGACTGACTGTATGATTACTTCTCTAGGAAATATTCTCAAAAACTAATCCACAGATTTTCATGCACGCCATATTTACTACTAAATAAAGTGATTCACGAAAATGTTTAAGGTGTGTGTAGTACACATTTAAACTTAAGACCAACAAACAAAAACAATCTACCCTTTATTGATATCTGTAAAGGAACAGTATAAATAGATTCGTATTACGTTTGAACCCAACATAAATGTCAAAATTTTTAATACAACGATAAACGGGGATAAAGATAAACGGGTATCAACAGTTAAAATTCAAAATTTTTCTAACAATTAGGTAGTCATTAATCTCGTAATAAATCCGTACATTATAACTTTTGATGTCTATAATTATGAAGGAATCCACAGGTTATTAAAGTTAACTATCCAACTATCAAGCGCTCCAGATACTGTAACAATTAATATTTAACGATAAACCAGCAACTATTCAAAATTCAACTTCCGACTCTTCCAGATACGACAAGGATTTATATTTAAAGATTAACTGTAATACAAATGTTCATAGTTTAAAGTTTTCCAGCAACGGTCATCCATTCAACTTTCGGCCGCTCCAGATATTGTTTGTCCTTTTCTATCTGTTTCTTACCTTTGACACAAGATGTTACAACTTTACAAATTACACAATAGTTTTATTAAAAAAAATCCATTGATTGTAAAAATATACATACATGTATATAAATATATATATACGTGAGTATGTAACGTGAAACCATTTTTGTTTGTATATCTTGAACTGGTTAATGGAAAGCAGATAATAAAGTAATGCAAATGTAATGATAAAAAAATCGGAAAGATTTATAAGCATGATCTTCAGATATAAATATAACTATTATACAGTAAAAAATCCTTTAATCGCTTTGCGTTCGTGCTATTCTTGCTACCGACTTAATAAGGTTGCATACCGCTGTGCCATCGGACAAGTCATTTGTTATGCCGTCACGTCGAACCACGTGACGTTTGAAAATAACCATCACATCAAATGTTGTCTCAATTTGCTTTGAAATGTAAACTTGGAAAGCAAAAAAAAACGAAGTTATAGACTACATGAAATGTAATTTTTCAGTGAAAACGGCCGCGTTTAACAGACTGCTAGCAATTAATTTCATTAAGAATGTTTAATTAATTGCTGCACCGTATGACTTGTTCCTGTTTTTTGATTGAATGTGAATATTTCGGCTCCAAATCTGCACTAATTGGTGCAGCAGTTGTCATATTTTCTGTATCAAATATTATATTTTAAAATATTAAAATTTTATTTTTGTACCAGACAAATTGTTAAAGTGAACGAGCAGTTTATTCCGCACGATAAAATTATAACACGTTTTTTTCATTGTTTTATTTTTGTCAAAAATTGTATATGGTCCCTCCCGATCACGGACGTATGTAATATTAAAGACATCACTAACGCGTTTTCGGTCCAGAAAGAAGTAAGACTGGCTCACTTATTACTCTCTCTCCGCACTCCAAATGTAAAATTCGACAAAAAAAATAACAAATACTTAATGACATTATAATAATTATTATGTTCGACGATATAAATTTAGATGTTTTAGAAATATATTGAATTGTTCTGAAGTATTCCCGGCATTTTACGTTATTTGGTCAAAAACTGACGTTTTATTACGTATTCAGAAATTTATTACTCGATAAACTAATTGAGTAATTGCAAATGCTTCAAACGATGGCGTAGCCCGACATTCCCTTCACCGTGTAAACGATAACCCTCCATTTTCCTAATACATCGAATGTAATTGGCCGATTCCCATGCTATTTTAATTTAGTTATACCATAGAGCGTGGATTTATTTACAATTTAGTACTATAAGTCTAAAATACCCTTTGTATCCATATCTATTGTTATAATAGGCTGAAACCATTTCAGCGTTAAGCTAAATTTATTATATTTTGCACTATATTTACTTAATATTTTTCATTCATTTACTTAATAAAATGATACCGGAATTAAGACATCATGAATTTTAAATATTATTACATGATTAACAATACATAAAGCAAGTAATAATGCCTGAGTTTATTAACAAGCCCGTAAGGAGCTCTAATAAATGATTAAACAAACTGCGATCAAAGGAACGCTCAAACATTCCGCACATGTGTAAATAAAAACTGAAGAGATGTGATTAATAGTCCCCCTTTCCTTATATAAATAATATTTGAATAAATTAGGAGAGATACGCAGCACGTCCGCTCGGCGCGAGTACGCGCGACCAAATGACAAATGGATGCCTTTTGAAATCGCGGCGGAAATTATCTGCCCAACCGAGCGTCTCTGAACGATGCGTTCATACTAATTACTAGAGCGTTTGATTGTGATCTTTACGGCCCACAATACGCAAATATAACCTTTAAAATATGTAACTTAAGGCCAGAATTCAGTTAAACTGTCACATTTATTATTGTCACGAAATGTACTTAGAAAGTAAAATTATATCTGGCCAAATGTCGAGGTGTGACGATCCGCTACTAATTGCAGGGGTTGCGACGCCTTCTGCCCGTCTAGGGTTATTTGTGTTCCATTCTGAGGCATCTTTATAGTGTTCGAAATCACGGCATGAAAACGATTTAAAAATAGAACCATGTCTACAACTCAGTCTAAAGCAATCGTTTAGTCGTGATGAAGCGGCGATAAAAAGCGAATTTTTGATAAAGATTTTTTAATATACTTTGTTACACTTTCGTCTGGAGAATTTTTTTGATTTAATTATTCGAAGTAGGGTATAATTGTTATTACTTTGTTTACTTCTGTAATAGTTTTCTATTTTTAATGTCAACATCATACGATCTATGACTTGATAGTCAAATTTAAACTATTCATTGGAAGTAGATACCTACTCAGGGTTCGATAAAATTGATCGCTTGATTAAAAAGTCCAGTAGCGTTTACAGCGAATGCGGCGGATCGATCGCAGAACAAGCCCGAACAAGGAAAGGCACTTTTTCAATCAACTAATTACGCTGTGCTACTTGAACCCAAGTCATTTTTCAGGAGAAGAAAAAAATACAAACGGAGCGAGTGACAAATCACGCAATTGCGGACGTATGGAGAGAAATATGGCGCGGTTTGTTCTAAATGCGCCCGCGTCGGGCTTTTGGAGACACGGCGAGTATAATATTATAGCGGGGGCGCCCGGGGCAATTAGACGCATGCGTGAGACCGGCCAAGCCACCTGCGCCCATCCCGCTCTCTACCCAAATGCGACAT
The DNA here is from genome assembly GCA_003671415.1 of Megathymus violae. Classification (NCBI taxonomy): domain Eukaryota; kingdom Metazoa; phylum Arthropoda; class Insecta; order Lepidoptera; family Hesperiidae; genus Megathymus; species Megathymus violae. The sequence goes on along the minus strand of PDGT01000004.1, from coordinate 5,561,416 downwards.
TTAAAATTCACCGGATTTACCGCTTCTCGCGTAGGTACGTTTATACACGGGTACTGCCTCAAATTTTATATCCAACGGAAACGCCGCTCTTGCATCAACCGCACTCAGTTTGATTAATTACCGCTACAATTTGATGTGATTAATTTATTAACCTCAGATCAGCTTCATCTTGAACTCCAGACTCACACGTCTAATATTTTAACTCAACTATAAGTAGGCACATCCATATAATTCATAGAAATTAGAAATTTTCTTCATTTTTTTTTTGTTTCTTAATTGCATTCAGTAACGCTTAGGTACCATGTTTTAGGATGCGAGAGCTTTCTAAGTTTACTTTGTAACGCATAAGTATAATAACTATATTATACTCAACTTATACATATTTAAAAATAACAACTCACAATTTTTGTAATTGTAGCCAGACATATTACTCCTAATTTTACTTTAATTAAATTCAGCCCTTCACCGTTTTCACGTCATTAAAATAATTATATTAAGACAATTATAGGGTTAACTTAAATAAAAAAATAGCATTATAAAATCTAAATAAAATATGAAGTGCGAGCTACACACTAAATCAGAATGTAACTTCAATTGCCTTAACGGTAGCCAACAAATCTGCGAAATGTAAAAGGGAAATTTCGCACCCAGAAATAAGGAACAATTTTAAAAGGCAAAAATTGCGCTTGCTTAGTCTGTTTTGTGGTAGTAGTCAATTTTGTCGTTTTTCATTGACACCTACCCGAACCCCGCAAATTTCTGTAAAGACGAATACATTAAATATACCCTAATTTATTTAGTAAGCCGAGAAGCAATGTATAATGTTTTGAAATGTCACAGTTTTATCGTTGGTAAAGCATTTCTCACATCTTTAATCTCGCGTCGAAGGGGATACTATCTCGAAAAATAAAGAAATATGCCTTAACGTCTTCGACATTTCTCCACGGGAGCGACCAACCAAAAGGCGCTGTTCGAAAAACGAAAAAGCACTTATCTTCTCAAAATGGCGACGGTAAGTCGTAAGCTTTTTGCCAAAAAAATCCCGATCAATATTCGGAGGTTGGGGGAGAGAGGTTCTCCTTAGCCTTCGTATAATTGGTTGAGAGAAAATTTATGCGGCGCGCGCTATCTGCCTCTCGGGCTGACTCGGCTTGCCTCGGTATGTCGATAAATGGTAAAGCAACACCGTTGCACACATAACCTAGTAGCTAGTAGTACACTATGTGGTATAGCTTCGTGCCTTAACCAACTGACGGTTGTACATATTCAAAAAAGATACTTTGGTCGTGGCGCTAGGTTCCATTTTTTATTATTCATATCGAAGTAAGAATTGGTTTGTAGTCCATGAATTTTTGTTTTCAGCTTCAAATTGTTACCTCGAATGTCTTTGGTAGCAGGTTTAATTTTTACTATTCATACGATCTTCCTTATCTTATTCATATAGAAGAACCAACAACCATGAAGTTGTGAGTGTTTATACAATGCTGAGAAGCCAAGCCCAACCAGCAAATATCTTATTAGATAAATAGAAGATACCAATCTTAACGGTAATTCTGAGTTTTGAATAATAACTTAGAATAATAAATCTTCGAGTACAATTGAAGTCAATGTAAAAATAAAATGTATTTTATTTTAATTCAATATAATAATATTATCGAATTAAAATAAAATAAAAATGCAGTAGACGGACAACCACTTGCAATAATTGAAATACTCGGACAGTGAATATGTTCAAAAAATTATAGTATACAGAATTAAAGGGAATTCTCTCTCTCTTTTTTTCTCTTTATCTTGATTACGAACTGTATATTTAAACATTATTTTCAACTACTATGCAAATTATGCTTCAACGCTGCTCATAACTTACGTTCAGAAATTGAGCAGATCATAACTTACGCAACAGATTTTAGTCAAATAGGTTTTGTAGAGCTCAGCTTAATTAAGTAATTAATAATAAAATTCTTACATATTTTTCAAAGTGCACAGAAGTTTCATTTTACATAAAATCCTTATTCGTATTGTACTGCAATTTTGTTGTTGAACAATGAAATTTACTGAATCTGATCCACATCGGTTCTGAATTATTTATTTATTTTAATTTATTTAAACTTTATCATACCAACTCAAAATCAGAAGGTGAACTCAATGCTAGTAACATTAATTCATTGATCGAACGTTTATAACTCTAAGAGGCTGGAATAATACGTAAAACACTTTAAAAAATGTTTTTATGATACCATTTCTTAGATGAGCTTAAAGGACTGTATAGTTAAGTTACATTTGTATAAAAAGATCAAAATAAAAACAAACGCCAACAGTTAAACAGTAGTTCAAACGTCACCCATACTTGTACTCATACAATGTGGTGTTGCATTTCATTCGACAAACACGGAATCTGGTCCAATACAGGTCTTACGAAAGAGTTGCTTGCATAAATATCTCAAAAACGTTGTAATTACGAAAACAAAGGAGGGCTCTTTGAAGATGCCCTATAAGATCCACATTAAAGGGCCGCGTACCGCAACAAATTAAAAGCAATATAAAGGTCTAAACTGTAAAGATACGCCGAAGTATGTCCAATCTATTAGAACGCGCTCTTGGTAATGGTGGGGCAGATGTAGTCAGTGGAACCGTTTGTTCTGGGCCGCTAAACGTTCCCGTGATCACCATATGGATGTAGCCGTCCGAAACATAAAGCTCTCGACATTGAGCATTGATTTTTATAATATATTTGATTGATTGATTGCTGTACTGTTTTCTGGCTATTACAATAGGATGCGATCAACGCAAAAATTAGGCAAAAATGCCATAAACGTTGAATAATGGGAATCTAGAAGGCTAAATAATACGATCGTGGAAGCTTATTTAGTGTGTAGTGTATAGGGATCAATGAGCCTAAAATATCGAGGCGCTTCATATGTAGATATGTCGACAGCACTGATGTATGTTAATTCGTAATGACAAGCGGATAAGCATTGGGTAGATCTGCCATACCCACGGCGGATCGTAGATTTATCCATTTACGATTTAAGTGTTGTGTTTAAATTCGGACACGACAAACGAATCGTGAGCAGCCATTTCAAGTTACCGGTTAAATGTGTCCCTACAAGTACGAAATTTATTTCATACACAATAAAAGCTAGACGTTTATTTAATGAAATACTTAATTTTCCGTAAATGCGTGCTTACATACCTGCACTATAGGAAATTTATAAGAAATTGAATAAAGTTGAGAGAGACGTTGGCCTTTTATAGAACTTACCTCAAAGGCAAAGAAAAACTGATATTCTAGTAATAAATTGCATCAGAAAATTCACTCACTGGTAGCTTCTTTGAACTAGAAACTTGTTCAAAGACAAGAGCTCTTTCCTCGTCTTCGTATGAAATGAATGCCGGTGATAGAATCTTGAACGCTGTAATGAAACGCTTGAAGAAATTCTCTATGATTAAATAACCATATTTTGAATCCCGCTGAATTCGTTGCTGTCAATGAATTTTACATGCATACTCTGGACGTCATCATCGCACAAAACTTACGAATATGCTTTTCTTGTCTCAGTAAATTTTCTGATCGATGATTACTAAACTGTACTCGTGCTGTTGATTCTTGCTAAAATCAAACCGGGTAGATAAGTGATTCAAAAGCAAACTATACGCACCATTTTCATAGATTCAGAAACAAAATGCATTCGCGAAGCAACAAAATTGATAACACGATAGGAATACAATCGAAGGATATTCTCAGTACATCAATTTCGCATTAGCTTAACATACCGACCGGTTTGGGATTCTACAATCATAAAACTGGACTCACGATAGCTTGTCGATTGAATTTGATTCCACAGTTCCCACATTTTGCTGTCAATTAGCACATAGTTTCAATAATGGAATGATTCTTAACTTACTGTGGAATAAGTTGAAAATGTTTCTTTTTTTACTTACATAGAAATCAAATGATAATGGCACAGCAACGGCAGCTTTTTCAAGACTTTTTAATCAACATATTTTTTGCACACGATATTAAGTTCATAACAGAGAAATTCTACTGTAGGATTTCTCTAATTCGAGCAGTTTTGATGCTCGTAAACGCATTTAGATTTTTTCAGTTTTATTTCACCTTTGTTATTAATATTATATATGTAATTAATGTAGGGTCTACTATCAAATACAATTTCAAGATCATTAGAGAAATCCTGATCCATCAGTAACTGTTAAGTTGTACTACAGAAGCAATGTTAAAAATCTTTTTACCTGTAGTACTCTTTTTGGAAGACCAGTCTTCTGGCTAAGTTGTTTCAAGTCCTTCGCGTCAGGGTTATGGTTGATGGCGAAATAGGACTTCATGGTGCGAAGCTGGTGGTGCTTGAAGCTTGTGCGCATGCGCTTAGTGCGCGATGTAGTGCCCAACGCGCCGCCTCCCCGGAAACCCATCTCCAGGTATTCGGGATTCAGATCTGGTACGAGAAGAGAACAGTCACGCTGCTAAATACAAAAAAACATCGACGTGTATCTTAACAAATGTGTCTTTTTACGATTCAAAGAGAATTTTAAATAATGAATTTTATTTATTTCGTAAATAATATTATTAACAAACTTTAGAATACACTAAATAATTTACTCTATAAAAAGAGTTAAATTAGAACATCATATTTCAAATATGTTAAACAGAAGATAAAATTAAAAATATATACTCTTTATGTTACCACATAGTAACATAACACGATAGCCATGCTCTGTATAGTATTTAATAGCAGATCTATTAATTTATGAATTATGTATGGTCATACCGACGCAAAAAGTAACATTCTGACTTATACCTACTTCGGAATGTTTTAAGTTCCAACTTAAATAATGTATTAATTCCATTACTAAGTGTACATGCACGTACTTAGACGACATGTTTAATCGCTTGGTTACATAGTTGTACAAGTTGTAAAAAATATCAAAGAATTTGAATCGTAAAAAGCACTAACAAAATATCAATACACGACGTTGTATCTATAGTAAAACGAGATCAGGTTATATAGTCTTATGGCTTTAACGCAACTATACATTCAGCGCACTCACAAAATGGAATTCTTACAGTGTACAATTAATGAAAAGTGCGTTCAGTAAATTAAATTCGCATTGCTAATTCGCTCATATAAAAATATGTCACGTTAAGAATCGTACGTTCATAGGGAATGCAACAATTAAGTTGCAAACGACATTCTAATTTGTGCCTGGTCGGCCGCGATTGCGAGCGCGTTGAAAGTTTTTCTTACTTTATGCGTTTTGCTGTTATTATTTTAAATTAATGCAAACATCATTGTAATGAAAATTTTGACGTGTTAATTGTAAACGAACTCAGGTTATATGGAGATGAAATAAATAATTTCAATCTTAATATTTGGAATGTGTCATAGAACGCTCGAAACATTCACAAAATGGTTAATTCTATAGTCGGGCGGCAACTTATTATTTGTTACATATTTAGTGTTTCAATACGTGTGTTTTGGTAAACACAAAAAGAACAGGCAACCTGATGGTGAAACAAAAACTTAAACGAAAAGACCTAAAAAATTGTTAAAAAGTATTGAGATTATTAACGCACACGTTCCCCTAATTTATAAATTAGGTAAATATGAATTACACGAAAAGTAATTTTATCCGTGAAATAGTTATAAAAAGTGTTTATGTAATATCAAATTTCTGTAATTTTTATATTCCATTCTACTTTCTTGGCATTATTGTAAGTCCACTCAAAGTAAATGACAGTTAACCAATCATATCGAATAAATAGTCAATCGACATTGGCTAGAAATTAAAACCGTAAGAAAATGTGTAATAAAAATCGGTGGGCAATGTCTTAACGTAGAGATACTATCCATAAAATAAATATCCATAATAAAAATATATAAAAGTACCATCGCACAATATCGATTTAAGCCGCATCTCCGAAAACTTTATACAAAAATGTACACGTAGACATTTACGTTGTCGGCGGTGGTTCAGTATTTGTACCTAAAGGACAAATACCTTCAACTCAAATATATTTCCGTACCGATTGGAATACGCTATTCACATTGTTTTCCGTTACACTTTCTCAGTCCCCACCGTGATGTATCCGTGACGACAAAGGCGCACTGCCGCGACGCGGGTTTAACGACCAATTAAACTGCTGCCAATAAATATCCCGAAACCTTGAGCATACGTGGACAAGAAAACGATACAAGTAACTTTATACCAACGATATGTTATCGATATATCGTGGAAGACCGATTTCACTAACTACACCCAAATATACTAACCGTTTTAAGGAAATATTAATAACCAGCGGTCCCTGCCGACATCGTAAGTTATCAACGATTGATTATTATACATATACACTTAATATATATCACATATGCCATCCGGAATAATGTACCTTTCAAATGGTATAAAAAAAATTCAAATAGGTGTCGTGGTTCCGGAGATTACCTTCCGCATTTTCACAAACAATTCGCACTCTCGCTTTATAATATTAAAATGCATTAATAAAGTGTTCATGGAATCGAATTATTAACTTACATTTTTTTTGATGGAACGTTCAAGTAATACGAAGAAGAAAAGCTTAGAGGGGTCAAAATTTACAACACTATTAAAAAAGTAATAATTTTACAGATGCATTTCTACGATGTTATGTCTACGTATAAGGTATTTTATAAATTGGTCTGGAAAATTTAATAATCAGCTTACGTCTTACTGTTCTACCAATAACCAGTCCTGTCTTTGTTTGGAAAATTACCAAGATAAAAGGTAACCTACATTATTTCTCATGATTTAAGTTTCAAATATGCTAACAATCATCTGAATCTGTTCTATGGTTTGAGTTTTAATAGATAAATAGTTTAATAGTCATATAGACAAACAAAATAAAAATCCAAAAATAAATGTTAAGGCTCCTATGTCTATACCTAAGTCCTACATTATAATAAAATATATGTATATAATATTTACGTATTCATTATTGAAAATAACGATAAAGATTGTTCAATGTTCATATTATACATACTATCTCAATGATACATCATGACGAATTAATATTTAAAAAAATGTTCCTATAAAGAATTTGTTTATTTAAGAAGGGTGAAGTAATAAATAGTTGTAAGTATTCACAACTCAGCCGGTTCCGAGGTTTGCGCGCGAACAATTAGCCCGAAAGGTAATTATGCAAGATCCATTGGAGCATTTTACTTAAGCTAATGGCCGCTGCGCCCGATTCGCTAAAATGCGCTGCGCTCGCCGACTTGGTGCGCCTTTTAACCGTGGAGAAAGTTTATTTTTTGCGTAAAGTGGACAACAAACGAAAAATTTGGGAAGGTAAAGTCTCTTTCCAACAGACTTGTTATATGTATTGCAATATAGCAAGAAAAATCAAATTTATTACGGAATGTACCTTTACACACAATACGTACTGTGGTTTTCAATATGGTGTGTATAAAATAGACACATTCATATCCTGCGCCTATCTATGTGACTTTTTAATAAAAAAGTATTCCATAATTTGTATATATACTTGCAAAAATATTCACTACGAAAACGAAAAAAGGATAAAAGACAAACTCTATAGGTATATAAAAACATTGACGTAAATTTTAAACGACAGTTTTAGTTAAACCATAAAGCTAAGTGAATCTTATGGTTACTGTAATAATTTTACATATGCTTTAGCTAGTTCACCTGCACTGACATGTTTAAAAGATGCACTCTTATGTTCTGTATAATTTAGTACTCTACTGCCAACGCCATAAGGGTGATCCCACACCGATCGCAGTCAAGATGGGTCGCGTTGACGGAACGTTTGTACATCGACATGATTTACGCACCAACTGTCAACGATAAAACTGCGAACAAAACTGTAAAGAACCTTTGAAACTATTATAATTCTCCTTTTGCCACGAGAATGCTGAACAATATACGATGGCAGTAGCTCCAAGTACGCTGGTTGTTATTAAGTCGCTTGAGGCGCTCGTGCACCAGCTAGTTGATAACGGTCTCTCAACAAACAGAGAAGGATTTGCATACAAGAGAATTTTCATGTTATGTTTAACACAAGTACGAATAATCACTCAATTGAGAAGTTTTACTTACAAAAACTGAAGACGTTTGTATCATCACATTTTTTGTTACGGAAATGTAGTAACCTCTTCAGTAAAGAGATAAATTCAAGCATATTACCTTATCGATAATTAAGATACGACAGATCGAGTATAGAGACTGCAAAAAAATTATTAATAGATTAAGACACAAAATACACACAGATAAACGCGCAGGGCCAAAAATGTATGTTATATAAAAACTGAAGGTTATAAAAAGATCATTGTGATCTCATAAATCGTACACACCATTCATGTTTTAAGATCGGCAAAAAACTCGAGATTTCCTACGCGATAACATCTCGTCCGGTGGCCACATTTTTTTTTATTTAGAGTTTTTGTTCTCATGAATGATGCTGCAAAACCTTAGGTTTGAAAGTTGCAAGGGAGGTATGAAACGTAGAAAAAAGTAAGTTGCCATCACCGGCCTACTTCGCTGGAAGTAAAACGTAGATTTTTATTTTTATTATAATGTAAATGTATGTATACCTACATTTATACCTTCTTGGAAAAAATCACCAAGCTATTTATGAAACCGCAATAAATGAATAGCGTTGTTCAAAATAATTTAATACAAGAATAAGGAAACAGATATAGCATAATTTTTTACTATTTATAACTGTTATGAAGTGGGGTTAAAAGGAAATAAATTACATACAAAATATTCAGTCATTGACGAACATTATTGTATTTGTCAGCGCGGGTGTGTAGAAATAAAAATCTTAATTTATGCGGCCTATGTTTTGTGGCGCATAGTATGGCAGCAGGGGGCGCTACTGGCGGCTCTAACTCATACGCGTAGTGGCGCGAACGATTCGAGCGCCGCCCATATTTCATTATTATTTATTTAATATTTCTATCCACTGTTATTACTTCTGGTAAAATTACGTTAGATTTAACATATTCAGAGGGAATGTTTGTATAATACATGTCTTTGTAGCATTATCCTCAAAAACTTAAATCTTTATACATTTTATTACTAACTCCTTAGTTTATTTAGTTTTACTAGTATAGGTAATACTTAAAAGATGGACAATCCGGGAGTCATATAACAACACCGCCGAGTTGCCCACGAAAATTTATAACTTAATCGGGGCAGTTAACAACTTTTTGCCTCTAAAAAAGGATCATCTTGATTCCGAGTTCCATAAACAAAATGTCCTAATTCTAAATTCAAAAGAGGTTGAAGTAATAAATAAGGCTTCAATATAAAGCTATTGGGTCGGTGTGCCACTGATACAGATGTCTCATGTAAGATAGCGGCGCGTACAAAACGAAATAACATGGATATCACATTAGCCGAGTGACGGGTAGTGAGACCTTGAGTGAAGGGGAAGTTATGTTTCGTTTAGTACACAGTAGTTATCTATAGGTACCTCACCAATCATTACGTCCCACTGCCGTAGAATATTTACGCCTACATGTCATATTAATGTACACAACACTTACGTTGATGCTTAATGTGTACAACAGCTGTTTTCCGTTGCACTCCACCATACGTCAAGGATACTTTGAACTATTTTATATGATATTAATAACATAAATTTAAAAAATAAACGTAATCAGTTCCACGTTTTCACATAGGAAACTATTGGATCCAATGAGAACCAAAAGTCCTTTTAAGACACTCGTGACATTGTTATCTTTTATCACATAAAAGAACAAAGGGAAAACTTCAATGTATCGAAAGAGGTTTTTGTTTTTATAAAGAACTATCCTTTTTTAAACCAACTACCGTCGGCGACGGAACGCAACCACCATATCGGTATGATCGTCTGACGCTACTCGAAATGTCCGAGGACAAAAAGAAATTAAGAAAAAAAATATACTGGGCACATATTTTGGCGGGAAATAAATCACGGGTTGCCGTAGACGTGGCTATATAAAATTTATGGCGGTGCACCAAGGAGACCGACCGGTAGAAACTACTAAAACAAACGAAAAAAGACAAGGTGATACCCCGTGACCCCGAAGCAGATGCGACAACTTCATTACGACTTATAATTTACTTCGCTCCCGTTATTGAAGTAGGAAGCGTTATTTTTTGTTCGCCCGTTAGTGGGTAATTTATGGATCGTCGAAAAAAAAGCGAAGTAACGTGCTTTTGCGGATGTTGAACGAAAAGAGTAATTATAAAAAATATATTATGGTTGCACTAGAAAAGCGTTGGTTACCTGTACATGTAATAATATATGTGTTATTAAATCGTAAGCTGGACATATCCAGGAAACTTAATCTTATACTGACTTTTGAACATAATTAAAAAAATATATTTTACAATATAATAATGTTATACACACATTTTGGTTTTACGTTAAATAATTCTACAGTCTCTACTTCCTGTTATCAACACAATAATCTGATATGTCTATGCTATAGTATAAATCTGTTGAGATTTTCGTGTATGTCTCGAGATAACTCAAGACCGACTTGACCGATCTCAATGAAAATTGATATGTAATTAAAACACGTGATTGCGCAGATAATAGGTTATATAAAATCTATCCATTTAAATAAATCTATAATGACTCTCTTTGTGTACAGTCCATTTTTTGTCAAGTTTCATGATAAATGTTCGTTTTATGACACACTGACGTCAATTTGATCATTTTGAAATTTTTTGCCCGTCTGTCTGTCTGTATGTCCCGTTATAACTCAAGAACGGCTTGACCGATCTTCGTGAAAATTGGTATGTAGTGAAAACACGTGATTGTGCAGATGATAAGCTATATAAAATAGCAGTAAACGTAATAATCAAGGCAAGGAATATGAAATTTTGAATAACTATGTATACATAATAATTAGTCCAACCCGAACTAAATCAGACCGGGGCCACTAGTTATTTATATAAAATTTACTGTAACATTTAGTTTCATCTGACAGAATTAATGAATTAAAATTAAAAATATTCCTTAAAGTTAAGAACAACTTTGAAGCTTTTTACCTATCACTTACAAACTCGAATAAGGAAAAAGTGTAAAAAGTATTATTTCTATACACACTGATAGAATAAGAATCTAAAGATGTCCACAAACATTGTCTCTGTAAATGGAATTTAAATATTATTTTTGTTTAACAGCTAACTTTGCGATAATGCCAACAATATGCTAAACTTAATACTTGTAGTTAGGAAAATATATATATTTGATAATGTAATCTTGTTGTGAAGCCCCGAACGCTGGGCAAACCACTTGCTGTTGGTAGAGAAGTAGTAAGTGACACCAAATTATAAGTAAAATGATAAAGTAATTATATATTAATACAGATATACAGGGTATTACTCGCTTTGAGATATATGTCATACTTACAAACTGGAATCCCTAGTCAGATCATAAATTTACTAAAACTACATTTAAATAGTATACCTACAAATGTAGCTAAGATTATTTTTGTTAATCAAAATTTAGTTAGTACTATTACAAAGACTTCTGTTTAATTTTATTACTAAATATGTTTTTCCGAAAATATCTGCAGAGCAAAAACTTTCTTCGGAAATCTATATTTATGTACTATCAGAATACTCGAATTGTATAACATTGATTTCCGAATGCTATTGGTAATTACGTAATAAAACAAGTTAAGCGTAAAATGCTTTAGTATGAAACTAATTGAGTAAGTAGCCTGCGTCTTATTTTACATGAACGTGCGAGCTATGATATCTAGGACACATTGGACGTGTAGTTAATAAATGAATACATTCTTAATTTTGTTATTGTACGTATATTTCATATGTATTATAATAAAGATTTAGGATCCACAAGGTTTTATGTCTTAGTTTTGTGCTCCACATACAATTATTTTTCGTATTTGCCAGAAACTAAAAGTTATTACAACCTTTTATTTAAAGTGTTAGTTTAAATAAAATAAGTTCAATGCACTGCGAAATTATTGTCATTAAAAGTTTTTAACTTGCAGGGTAAGTGAGTACGTTTAAATCGTGTTCTGAGAAATGGAAGAAGAAACAATAAATTCGGTCGCGTGTGAGTTACTGCGGGCCGTATATATGTGTCCAGTTTTTATTGTATTGCGCAGAGTTGACTATCTAGAATGTCAGTCATTAAAGACGATGTACCTTCGAATAACCCTTATCGTAAATATTAACTTAAAAAAGTTATTTACAACGTTCTTTTAGTGCTGTCATATGACTGAAAAACTTGAATTCACTTTTTAGGAATGGCATTTTCATATCCATGAACATGCGAGTAGTTGACTTTACGTTTCTTTAATAACAATTACTATGTTAGTAATGGTCTGTTCGTAATAAAAAAATAGTATACTGAGCTAAAATATGAAATAGGAATAATTTTAAAAATTAAGCCAATATAACACTACATTTCCATAAGCCAAATTATTTATACGTTAATGTTAATTTTTTATCCTCTATTTCGTACTACAGTTCATTGCTTTTGTATTCACTTATTTATTTTGTAGGTACATACCTACGAATTCGTTAGCATACTTCAATCTCCGGAAGGGCTTTGAGAACGATCCATGCATAAGATGCACAATTTTTTTAATTGTGATAAAAGTAATCATCAACTTCATCATTGCGAACGATAACTGTCCCACTGCTGGGAGTGGATCTCCTCTCGCAATGAGAGATAATAAGCCATATTAAATATGTAGGTACTACATCTATGATTTATACCTAAGCCTAGCGAACTGGAAAGTAATGGATTGAGACGATAAAAGCTAAAAGCTAATAGTTGTACTTAGCAGTTATGCGCGAGAAAGAATATTTTTACCGTCCAAAAATATCTGCTCGCAATGAAAATTATTAATAAACATCATCCCACAACTCCGCGGTAACAATGATATATTCATTTTCACATGCATAAAATTCTGATTTTTGGTAACCATAACACCGCAACCGATCTATTATACACAACTACGAAACATATTACATAAGCATTCATATCGAAATTTTGTCCACAAAATTTTCCTCGGTACTCTCTCTCATTTCAGTACGACGCTAAACGTGAATTTGTTTCAAAATAAAAAAAATGTCACAAAACCGTAAAAAAAAGAACAATATTATTTTACTGTTAATACTACTACTACTATTTATACTGTTGTTATATGTAAATAGTATTTTCTTGTTGTTACGTTAATAAGGAATAAGATAACTGCAATTAATAAACAATGTTTATATATTTATTGTTTCAATAAAAATGCACAGATTCTAATTTGCTTCATCTAAATAAAAATGAACATAATCGATAGAAGTTTAATCCTTTTTATGATATTTATTTAGATAATTGCGTAAATAGATAGGTACATTGTAATTTCTATAAATTACCTACATTTGCTTTAAACACTTAAATTTATTTCTTATGCAGTTTTGATATCTCGGTACTTGGCATATAGTACTAAAGACATGTCAATGTACTAATATAAATGTCATTGCGAAATTGAAAAAAAATCCCGAAATAGCCGGTGTGGGTACGTGCGGTCACGCCCAACCTCCGCCCCGCGTCACGTGTTATCGGGGGTTATTGCACCGCTTTGATTGTGTATGTCATAAATGCTCATAAGAATATTAAATTAATATAATATAAGCAAAAAAAAAACTAGATCGTACCTCACCAGAACGTAACTCCACATCAGAAAAATAGCCGCCAGTATTGACTATTCCTTAATGCCGAAACACAACTTTATTAAATTCACACAATATATTTATTTTCCTTCTAAATTTTGCATGATTTTATAAAATAAATCCACCTTAATAGAATATGTCCTACCTGTAATAACAATTACACTTTCAACACAAAAAACCAAATGAGCTAGATTTGTAAAACTTTAATATCACGTAAATACAAGTTACGTGTCCCCCTCTATTTTGAGGCAAACAGCGTCCTTATTCACGTGCGTTCCCGCTCGGTTGACATCAGAATAACCCGGCACGATCAGATAGTGTACTCTTCGCCTTGAGTGTTGTGGTGCTGGGAAATCTTACCAAGGTTATATTTCGTATTAAATACATGGCTTGCATTGAAAGTATCATGGGTGAAGCCGATGTACAACGTGTTTTTAAAATTGTGAAAATTCATCAACATAATTATGGAGCAATTGCAATTAGAAAGGAATTTAAGATATATATATATATATATAGTAAAAGTACTGTCCGTACATTTAATGTTATTGACACTTAGTTTGTCTGTGTTTCCTTCTATAATTCAAAAACGTTAAAATATTTATATGATCGGTAAAGCTTATTATAAAAAAAAACAAACATTATTTTCGTATTTTATCGGAGGCCATATTAATCTGTTTCTTTCAATGTGTATGGGTAGGTAGGTATGTAAACCATAATAGTACTATAATTTTCTAATAAATATCAGTTTATGTAAAATTGACATTTAATTCGTTTCCATCTGTCTAAATGTGAAAAGGTTATGTAATTTTGTTAATTAATCGCTTCTCATTTATTTGTGGTGAACTACATATTATGATAAAACAAAACTGGAAAATAGTTTAAATAGTGAAATATTTGCACAAACGAAATTGCGAACGTGTGCTATTTACAAAATATATCGATGAAAATTCATAACAGACTTTTTATAGTAACATCGTAGTAACATCGACACAATATATCTTTCAAATAATTGAGTATTTTTATGTAAAATCGCAAATAGGAAACACGACACATTTAATTTTAGCTTGTAGCTGTGAACGTTCCAAGAAGAAGAATGTTGCTTTGATAATGTATAAAATGTAAAATCAAAGTTATTATTTTTGTCTATACCTACGCTGTGCAACTTGTAGGTACAATACTATTAAAACAGAATTTCATTCAGAAGCGTTATATGCAAAACTCATAAGTATATTCAATACAATCCTATGTACTTCAAATAATTTTACTTAGACCAAAGCGTGCGTACAAAGAGTAGTAATATGATGTATAATAATAGTAGTAATATGATTTATGAGTAGTAAGTAAGTAAGTATCTAAATAAGAGTATTATTTTTCATCACCCAATAATATCAAGTAGAATTAATATAAAACAAAATTCAAAACCAAGTAACTCATTCATTGTATTGTTTATTTAGGAACGCGTATACTTTGGTAATTATTACGTGGGTCGATGTGAGTCTGAGGGACACGTAGTCAGTCATAGAGGTACGTATGGCGCGCCTTTCACCGCTTTACGCAAGTCTTCGTTCCCTTATAATTGATATGGCGGGTTGAAGAGGGCAGC
>PDGT01000004.1:5524794-5546089 GCA_003671415.1 Megathymus violae | reverse complement strand
TGATCCGCGAAAATGGCCGCCATAGCAAAAAGCTACCTCGCCGAAACTGGGACTTGTCGCCGCGCCGTGTTGGACTGAAACACAGGGTGTCCGGTCACCGGACTGGTACCGTGCTTATATATGCTATAATTTCATCCGTAAAATATACCATGCTCTGAAATTATCATATAACTTCGTTTAGAATAGACTCGAGTGTAAAGAATATTTCGATTATGATAGCAAGTGTTTCGTGATCATTGATCAAGAAATAAAGTAACTCCACGCAGAGATAGAGATAGATACTATCTAAGTATGATTTCACGCATATTCTGGCCGTAGGATGGAAAGACAGTACCTAAATATTTATATTCCTTGCAACATATGGATACTTAATTAAATGAGGGCTCGTTTCGACGCTAAACTCGTTTAACATCACGGCTATAGTCTACTACCGTCTCACGTAATTTAACCAACAAGTGAATCCAGGTAGGTATGTTATCACTCAGAACACAAAATTATTAGGTCTATCAAACCGCCGTAATGTAACGAAAAACTTCTTTTTTTAAAATAATAATAACATTCAATCAAATGCACCATTGTTATCGACGCACTGTCATCATTTTAAAAGAAGTATGTTGATTCCGTACGGTATAGTCTGTTCAGTCTGTTGTCATTGCTCCATGGAATGATTGCATTGTTTTAAGTTATGCACTTTTTATTTTGACTTGTAAGGGATATTTTTAACACTATATTTATTAGACATTCCTTGAATTGGGCCGTCTTTTGCTAGCCTTCAATGCAAAAGTACATCAACTTTGTTAATGAATTTTGACTATCATCTTTTCTTTAGGGTTGTCATGTTTATTTAAATAAATACCAAACAATATTCCTAAAATAAATGTACTATACTTTATTGTTTTGTTTTATTTTCATCGCGTGAAGAGTATTTGTATTTGTTACAAATATAATCAATTTAATAATAATTAGAAGTTTTCATAACGAAACGGTGATGGCAATATGACAAACGCCAGCGAGGTCAATAATTAGATGGATGACCATCTTTAGAGAGAACGTTAATCTATCATTACCAGCCGTTATCGTAAGATAACTTTTTTATTTATGTTTCAGAGGATTTTAGGCGGCATAAAAACTTCCGATGCTCGGGCCGGCCATTAACCCCTCTACCAATGGAGCAGCGTGGTGGTGTTCCATTTAGTTACGATAAAAGACACACTTTACCTAGACTTAAACGTACCTTGAACACTGCTTATGAGTTGTAAATAATCTTAAGACTATGTGAACCTCAATAAAATTTTTATTTTGATAGTATCAACATGTTTTCGTAAAAACATGTTGATTAATAAAATTGTAAAAGTATTAACAAAATAGTAAAATAATAATAATGATAATACTAATAAAAATACCTAAAATTGGGACTTCGGTTAGTTTTAATTCAGCTCCTTCGAACATGCACAATCACATTTGACTTTGAATACGCCAATTATTACAACTTTTAAAGCTTTCAGCTCTGTCTTTTATGTATTGTTACGTGTCAGGATCCCCAGGTTCATGAAATGCCATAAAAATTCCGCAGAGACTTTATTTAACTTCCACAGTCGCACTCGTAGATCGCAGATCAATTTCGCTTCGAAGGGAGGGAACTCTTCGCTTTCGTATTCAGGAACCGAATGCTCTATGGGTGACCCTGCCCCCAATTTATATCGATTTCCGGGCCTTCCAAACTTTTCTACGCCTTTGGCATCATAACAATAGCGGGTTAGATAAACATGCCATATTCGTTCATGAATGCCATATTCACCCCTTTTGCCTTGGAGGCACAAGGGCGAGAGTGGATTAAAGTGTCCCAGGTAGTTTTTATTACTACCTGGGTTTTTTTTATTCTTCCTCTATTGTTACCGGCCGACCCTTCCAGAAAATTCGTAAGGCTGCCGACCTCCTCTTTTCGGCCAACCTTTCGAGAGCTTGGTAACACTGCCCCCCTATTATGTTCATCCCGAACATTGTTTGCTCCATGACATGGTGCCAATCTGCCTATGTGCACTTTGGTTTTCTCCTATCTCCCTATTTGATCCGATAAGTGACCTCGTTAATTCTTGTGACCATTGTATACGGCCTTTCCCACCGTGCTTGCAGTTTCAGAGACTTCCCCTTTTTCCTCAATGGGTTGTGTAGCCATACCAAGTCGAAACCGCGTGCCCGTGCGTAGCGATCATAATGGGTTTTCACTCTCTCATCTAATCGCTTTTGTATGTTTGCGACAAATTCAACAGTTAGTTTCGGGGCATCAGGCGTCTAAAGGCAGACAGACGCATTTCTCTTCCGAAGTTAACTTTAGCCGGAGTAAATCCAGTGACCTCATGAATTGTAGAGCGATAAGACATCAGAAACATTGGTACGTACCGTTCTCAATCTCGCTGATAATCCTCAATGACTCTGGCCAAGTGATTCTCCAATCTTTCCACCATGCCGTCCGACTGAGGGTGTGCTGGTGTGGTACGTGTTTTGTTAATTCCTAGGAGAGTACATATCTTCTGGAATAACGTTGACTCGAAGTTCCCGCCTTGATCACTGTGTAGTTCCAACGATACGCCAAATCTACACACTACTTCCTCGACAAACTCTTTGGCCATTGTCTTCACCTCTTGATTTGAGATTGCAAATATTTCCGGCCATTTACTAAAGTAGTCTTGAACTACTACGATGAATCGATTTCCATCTTCTGTTTTAGAAAATGGCCCAGCAACGTCTATAGCGATCCTTTCCCAGGGATCTCCAATGTTGTACAACAGCAGTTTTCCTTTAGATCTAGTCCGAGGTCCTTTTACGGATGCACAATCGGCACCAATCTTCAACGTCTTCCCGGCATCGCACCCAATAGAAACGCTCCCGTAATTTAACAAGAGTTTCCTTGATGCCGAGGTGTCCACCAAATGTACCGTCGAGCACCAGTTGCAGTAACGAATCCACCTTATTCCTAGCGTTAACTATCTGCAGAGTTTGTTCCTTCCCGTATGGTGATTCCCATCTCCTGTATAACACTCCATCCTCTAAGATGAGACTGTCCCATTGAGCCCAGTAAGCTTTAGTGATTGCACTTGCTACTGAGATGTCACTCCACAGTGGTCTCCGTCCTGTAACTTTCCACTACACGATGAAGTTGATATCTTTGTCTTCCTACTGAGCTTAGCTTATTTGTTTCTTACTCCAAGACTCATCTAGCTCCTGTGTCCTTATGACCTTAACTTCATTCTTCGCATCCTTCGATTCATGCTTCAAGCAGTGTTGACAATCTTCGGAACATGGTCATCGTGATAGAGGGTCTGCATTTGAGTGAACTCTTCCATTGCGATGCTCTATTACGAAGTTGAACTCTTGAAGCTGTTCAATCCGTCTCGCAACCTGGCCTTCAGGGTACTTACATTGAAGCAGCCACCTTAGAGTGGCATGATCGGTACAGATCGTGAATTCGAGACCTAGCAAGTACTTGTTGAAGTGCTGAATACTCTTTAGTACAGCTAGTAGTTCACGTCGAGTGACATAGTAATTCCTTTCTGGCTTCGATAAGGACTTGTTGAAGTACGCGATAACCACCTGTTTGCCATCCTGCTTTTGTGACAATATTCCACCGATTCCGGTATTGCTAGCGTCCGTGTCCACTATAAACCTTCCTTCTCGTTTACGGTAACCCAGAATCGGAGCCGAGCATAGGAGTTCCTTAAAGTGAACAAACGCACGTTCGCAATCCGAATTCCAACTGAAGATTCTCTTATCCTCCATGAATCGATGCAATGGCCTGGCTATCTCGGAGAAGTTCTTCATAAACCGCCGGTAATAAACAAACAGGCCTAAGAACGCTTTCACTTCTGTTTTGTTCTTCGGCGTTGGCCATTCTTGAACAGCTTTTATCTTATCCAGATCAGTTCGAACAGCTTCATTAAATATGATGAGTCCCAAGAATTTTACTTCTTGAAAAACTCACACATCCTCGAATTAAGCTTTAGGTTCGCCTCACGGATTCTTTTGAATACCTTCTCCAGATTTCGTTGGAGTTCCTTGAAGTTGCGTCCCATAACTACACGTCATTGAGATACACTAGGCATGCATTTCCTAGAAGTCCCAATAGTACTCGCTCCATGAGGTGCTCAAAAGTAGTAGGACCGTTGCACAGTCCGAAAGGCATAACGCAGAACTGCCTTAGACCATGTCCATTTCCAGTGGTCAAAGCAGTCTTCTCCTTGTTTTCTGGCCGAAGTTCCACCTGCCAGTAACCACTCTTCAGGTCTATCATCGAAAGCCATTTCATGCCGCCTAGCATGTCCAATGTGTTGTCAATCCGGGGCAGAGGGTAACTGTCCTTGTCCACATTGTTGAGCATCCTGTAGCCCACACAGAATCTGGCACTGCTGTCTTTCTTTCTTACGAATACCACTGATGAACTCCATGGACTAGGCGATGGTTCTATTACCTTGCATACCTATTACACAATATACTTGATCGTTTCTGATACTTCCTTTTCCTTTGCCAATGGTACACGTCTTGGTCTCTGCTTGATTGGAAGGGTAGCACCAGTATCTATTGGGTGCGTCACAAGGTTTGTTCTTCCAAGATTGTTATCTCCTTCGGTAAAAACTCCTCACAATTTATCAACAATGCTGCTGCTGCTTCTGTATATTCCGCAGGAGTCAGGTTTTGCTTGATCGCTTCCAGCAACGAGGCGATGAGGTCCAATGATTTGGATTTTTCAGTGTTCTCTTGTATCTTCCTAATGCTGTCAGGTTAACAACGTCCGATAATCGTGTTCATTGAGAACTCTATCGGTGTGCTACTGAGGTTGATGATCTTCACCTTGGCGTTTGGTTTAGTCATGAGCAATGTTTTTGCCGTGATCCTGCTGGTGAGATCTCCATAGTCTTCCACTAAAACACATCGAATTGGTGTCGTCTTCTCTGGAAATTTAACGCTGACAAGTGTTTCGATTGGATGCTAGTTTCAACGTTCTTAAGCAGTGTACTGCCATTAAAGACACACCCTTCAAAAAGACATGATCCGGGAAGCTTAAAACTCCTCGCGCAACATCAACCAAAAATTGATTTGTTCGTAGAAAATCCAGTCCGATGATGCAGTCGTCAGTTATATTGGCTACCAAAACGATTTTATCTCCTATTTTCTAGAATCTTATTTCCAAGTTTCAGTGTCAGTTCTGTAACTCCTAGGACGGTCACTGGCTGGCCTGTCGCTGTTTGTAGGTTGAAGAACGGACGTGCATGTTCCCACATGATGGTTCACTTCCATAATTTCGGTCACACTATGGATTTCGATGCCCCTGTTTCGATAATAAAGAGACAGAGTTTACCATTTATCTCTCCAAAAGTTACAAGACTGTTTCCATCACAAGCCTGTGATACTTGTAAGGTGGAGACTCAACGAAATCCAGCCGGTGCTCGCCCCGCAGCCCTAGAGTCTTTTAACGACTCCCGGGTGTAAGCTTGAGTAGCCGTCTACACCGATTTCCTTCGTTTCTGAGTTCGGCAGTTGATTCTTATATGACCCGGTTCACCACATCCGCAGCAGATCGATCCAGTACGAGGTTGGATCGCGGCCACCACTTCGCACACTTTGTAACTTTTATAGTCGCCACGTACCTCCTCTACCTCCAGGGCATGCGCTAAAGCAGCTTCTCTAGTTGTATGATGGCCTAGGCGCACCGTTGCCCTCACTTCAGGATCCCTTATGCCGCTAACAAATGCCTCCAGCACTTTGTCATATACTGGTGTACAACTCGTCGCATAGGCTCGACGTACTAGACGTTCAATTTCTGTAGCCCATTGCTGCAGCCTTTCCCTCGACTTATGGACACGGTCTTTGAGCTGCGCACGATATACGTGTTCAAGATGTTTGTCTCCATAGCGAACTTCCAGAGCCTTAAAGAGAGACTCCAACGTACGTCAATCGGCTTGTATAATCTCCAGGACCAGTAAGGCTTCTCCTCGAAGAGTTAGGGTTAACGCCGCGTGCGAGTGCTCGTGTTCCCAATTATTTCCTTTAGCTACTACCTCAAACTGGTGCCTAAATCCCGTCCATGAGGTAGTGCTGTCAAAGCCTGGGACTTGACATTTCGGTGCTCCAACAGTTATGGAAGCAACCGTGCAGAAAGGATTGACTTTTTGAAGCTTGTTGTCCAAGTCCTCAAGCTTCTTTTCGTGGGCATTTATTGACGTGTCATGGGAGTTTATCAACGCCTCGTGGGCGTTAATCGATGCACCGTGGGCTTTAAAAGTTAAATCATGTTCGATCGTTCGCATCTTCACCCATTCCACGTCTTCTTTTACAACATTTAAGGCTCCTTAGAAGCCCTTCCAGCTTCGTATCGATTGCTCCCAGGCTCATCTGTATAGCTTCGCGCTGGGTCTTCATTATCGCTTCGCGCTGGTTCTCAATTGCTTCGCGCTGGCTCTTCAGCATGGCTTCCATGGCTGTTAATAAGGAGGCTATATTGAATTCACTCGAAACAGCCGGCACTGATGCAGCAAACGTCGGCGTAGGTGTGCTGATTTCAATGAGCGTAGCCGCAGGTCCAACGGTGGCCTCTCTTTCAGCGCGGTCCCGTCCAGATGACGTAACGTCCAGCGCCAATTGTCGTCGCGTATGTACCCCCTGTCTTCACTCTACGGTACAACAGGCATTCCGCTTCTGTCACCAATTATTACGTGTCAGGATCCGCAGTTTCGTGAAATACCACAAAAGTTCCGCAGACACTTTTTTCAGTTCCACAGTCACAGTCACACTCATAGATCGCAGGTCAATTTCGTTTCGTAAAGAGAGAACTCTTCGATTTCGTATTTGGGAACCGAATGTTCTAAGGGCGACCCTGCCCGCTATTTATATCGATTTCCGGGCCTTCCAGACTTTTCTACGCTTTCGTAGAAAGTCAGTAATACCCGGAAATCGACATAACAATAGCGGGTCATGTAAACATGCCATATTCGCCATATGCCTTTTGCCTTTAGGCATAAGGGCGAAAGTGGCTTGAAGTAGTTTTTATCCTACCTAGGTTTTTTAATGCCTTTTGTTTCCGGCCGACCCTTGCAGAAACTTCGTAAGGCTGCCGCCCTCCTGTTTTTGGTTACCTTTCGAGAGCTTCCTAACAGTATTATTAAAATTCATTTAGTTTTAGTATCCTTTCTAATGAGATGTATAATTCTAATTCAAGGCCAATATGTCTCTACATACAAGTCACTGGGCCCACCACGCAAAATACATAATGTAACAATATTAACCGCATTTTTGTTTATAATCATCATAATATCTGTAAACAATAATTATGACAAACACGCAAACGCCCGGAAGAAATATTAACCATGGCTAAAATAAATGCATTTTTTCCTAAACGACTTTCCTTGAAGTTCATTATGCTCAGAATATTATCATTCCATGCTCTCTTAACTGTTAAAATAAGTCAAAAATTACAATTTCACGGTTTAATTAGTTTTATATAGGCAATAACGACCACATGGCCCCGTTGGCAGTGACCCTGTCTGCCGAGCGAGGGATCCTGAGTTCAATTCCCGGCCGGGGCTGACATTTATGTGACAGATAAATGTTGTGTCTCGTATCATTGATATTTGTAATATCATATTTGTGTATGTCCATGCCACCCGCAACTCAGGGAATCTTAGTGCGGGGGTGTGAGTGTGTAAATGTTTATTTATTTATTAATAACATTATATATACCTACGGTACCTTAGACAGTTTTCTGATTATGGCTAATATATATTTTATAACAGATTTTCTTTTTTATTGGTAGTTATAGACAACTTTACGGTTATATTTTAAAAAAATGTAAATAGAACGTTATTTAATGATTGTAGTCGAATTTCGAACACTAGGCGAACACTAGTTTGGAAAAAGGACGGAATAGATTAGTTATCGAGAATGGTAACGAATTTAGTTTAAGAAATGTACTCCGCCCTCATCCGGAACAAGATTTAGGACGGATGGAGTGGGAATGAAACCTCATATTTTAGTTTCCTATTGCATGGGGAGCCGGTGTCGGGTGTATTAGCCGCGCTCGCGTCGTAAATATTATCCAATATCTACTTAGGGGGCTGTGTTGCGAAGAACGCCATATTAAAAGATTGCGTTTAAATGTAACTTCCAAAGTATATTACCTACAGTATAACAATATCGATGAGCCTCAGTGAAACACATTTTTTTGAATTAAAATCTTAACTGAAATTGAAACTCCTAAATGATGTTCACTCCAAACGAGTCGTTTCAGGCTAATTAGGTGTAATTAGGTGACCTTGGCCAACTCATGATACAAAAACATACGGGGTTTTCCTGTATATACGTCCAAGCAGTGTATCACAAAAATAAATTCACTTTCAATAATATTTATCCACGCAGTAGTTCATAACAAT
Organism: Megathymus violae; assembly: GCA_003671415.1. NCBI lineage: Eukaryota > Metazoa > Arthropoda > Insecta > Lepidoptera > Hesperiidae > Megathymus > Megathymus violae. The sequence continues at coordinate 5,537,669 of PDGT01000004.1, read as the reverse complement.
TACAATATATTAGACTGCGATAAAAATTACACCATCTTAATGACTTAAGTAAACAGTCAATAATATCTAATGTAAATACAATACGAGAAGGTACAATGCGAAGTAGAATCGTTTTTCATTGAGTTAGAGAAACGGAGCGTAAACCACAGAGGTAATTACATTGAATAAGCATTGTCGGCAAGTCGCTCCCTTTATACTTATACTTCTTATGCGAGCAAAAAATATGTTCGGCAGGGTTTTTTTGCCAACAAAAACAATAATTGTTCTACAGATTCTTGATTAAATAATTATATTATAATTCAAATCAGGTAAGCTCGTAAGAGGGAAATTTATTAGGTTATCAACTAAACTTCATCAGTTTTGAATTAAGTAAACGTAATTAGATTTTAGATTGGAATTCGTTCTTCTAATAATCGCGAGTAAGTAAATCGATAGTATACTATAAATTGGGAAGTTTGCCACTGAACAAAGTTTGCCGCAGTCTTGTATTCCAATATATTGTTCAAAGATAAAAAAAATGCATCACTACTCAATATGCCTTCTACATATCGTTTTTGAGCAGTAAGTAGTATTAGAACTGAACTTAAAAAAAGCTGTACCCAATATTTAAATTAAAATTTTATAGATATCATTTTCATTCGACAGAAAAATACAGGATCACTTATATTTTAAAGAGAGAATGCGAATTTTATTACTTTATGTATGTATATTCGTCAAGGAATCTCTGAAACCACGGTAGGGTAGGTACCTATTTGAAAAATTAGTATACCATTTGAACGGTACAATATTCCGGGTGGACATAAGCTATATATTAAGGGTATATGTATAATAATAAATTCTTGAACCCGAACCAAGTCGGGACGGACAGCTAGTAAAATACAGATATAATACAGTTACTCGTATATCATCCCAATATTAAGACTTATGAAACAACAGCCAGTAAATTACATAATTCAGGTAATAGCAGCTGGAGTGTTAAGATTGCATAACTTAACCTATGCACACGTCCTTGCTATATTATAAGCTGCTTGTATTTACGATGCGCGATATACGAAATTAATATTCATGAGTTAACTGATGTCGGTCGACCGCCGCGCCGGTACTTGCTTGCTGTGCCTACGTTCGATTGCTAAGTGATTTAATTACGATACAAATCACAAATTGACAATTTAGAGAAATCGTTGTATTTCGTGTTATGTATTTTTTCTTCGATGTTATTGCTGTATTGTATTATATTCTACCTCGATTATTATCTTTTATGGACAACCAACGAAAACACCAAGTTGATTTCCTAACTCAGTGACACCCATTGACTATAATTCCTAGATTTCTTGCACTATGGAAATCCTAGCGCTATCTTGGTTAAACACATTATCACCTTGAAACGGAACTTTTCAATAGCTGCCTCTATATCTATAAAAAAAGTACTCAAGGAGTTAAAAATAAAGTTATAGGACCGCAGCCGATAACTAGTAAATATAAATAGCACTTTGAAACACCTCTGCTAATTTAGTCAACATAACTCTCATTGGACACGGAATATTCTAACACCATAATAAATTTCAGTGTCAGTCAGATAAAAGATATTTTTGAGTAAGACTTTCCGCAGTTGTGCAATAAATACTCGTAGCACGATAAAAGTCTTCACAAAGTGATTTTCTGAACAACTGACTGCTTCGCCGCAATATTTTTATGGTCTATCGTTGCATTGATTATCACCACGATTATACTGTCTTTGAATTCTTAGAGCATTACAATTATTTCAATTCGACCATATAGAATGGTTACATTAACTAAATTTATTGTGTATTCTGATTCATTATTAAATTCGAATTAAAATGTATTGTTATTTAGAAATGATTGTAAAAACCATATTATTACAACATTATTCATTATAATCTTACAATGTTATTACGACAAAAATTATGTTTGGCTGATTTGAAGGTTGAATTCTATAATTGTATACGCTTGTGGTGCAGAATTTAATCTAGTGTAGACTATTTAGTTCAGTTAGTTAAATGGTCTGTTTGTTTCGTCTGCTCAACAAGCTGCATAGCCATGTGTACGACGATGTCCGTAAGTGAAGCGGTGTGGTAAGCGGACGGTTCATTGAAATGTGGCGGGTATGATGAACTTTGGATTACGTCGGACACGCGAGCGCCTCAGGGAACACGTGAAGAACCTGTTTGCGCTATTTTAGACTAAATGAGATTGGTTTTTATAATCATTAGATGAGCAAATTAACCCGTTACGCTTTCGTTTTCGAAGGGCACGCTTGCCTTTGAAATATACGATTTAATTAATATTTTCACTACGGAAACTTTGTTTCGTGTTTCCGTACTTATATAAGTAAATGTTATTGACTTACATTATTAGCCTTTAAACCTGATTAACCCGCTCATAAATATCATTATCATGTCACGTCTTTCTGTTGAGATTGATGGAATTTTATATACATTTTGATTTTTCTTTTGGCATATGAAGTTCGGAGATCGAATTCTTTTTTGTCATATTATTATGATCTCGCAAAAATTATCTTTCCTAAATAGTAAAATGTTCTAATTTCAAAATTAACTTGGAATTCTCGTGAAGGCGCAGTATACGTGGATCGGTCGAACGAGTGCTGTCGGCCAGATAAACGGACTGGTTTCGATATCTTGAAAAAGGCAAAAAGTTCTCTTTTTATAAAACGCACACACGGGAAGTCGCCGCCGATAATCTGGTAAGGTAAGTGCAGTTTTGACTTTAATGTGTTAATAAAATTGTAACCGTTCTGTTAACTAAATGGACCAAAGGATTACTAATATTAATTTGAAGACAGAAATATTATACATAATTGACATTTCTAGAAATTAAAAGTTATAGATTATGTTATGAAACTTATGTCGTATTTAATGCTTAGTGTTGTGTTTAACACTTAAATCCCCAACGTACATCTTCTTAACGTGAATATGTTCTCGCTTGTAATCATATTAAAATATAATAATTCGCGCTCGCGTAAATTTTACCACTTTACTGGACTCACCAAGGTTGGGGGTCATGATTTCTTGATCTTTCGGCTTCTTTTTTCGCGGACGCCCTTTCTGCCGGGGCGGTGGCGCCGCACCGTTGAAGAGAGATCCTTTAGGAACATCGGGTTCCACTCGTGTGAACTCAGGGGAAGGGTACGGGGAGTAGTAGGGCCCAGGAGGTGGCCCCGCATAAGGTCCCGGACACATCTGCGGCAGCCCTGGTGGTACTGCCATGTGAGGACCGTAGTCCGGCATAGTCTCATAATGCAGCCTGCCAAAAAATAATCAATTTCAATGAAGCCCATACCCTCTGCAAGTATGGTAATACGGCAATAATCCGCTGCAACAGGGACAAATTTTTAGAAAAGATAATATTTTACTGTTACGTATCCACGTTTATAAATTACCTAAAAATATTAGGGGCAATGGAACCGCCTAACCTAACCCTATTAGATACAGAAATATATTTGGAACTTTGAAGCATAATGTTATATATTTTAGCATTAATATATGGCATTGAAATAGATACAATATGACAATTACTCTCTCATCTGATGCTTGTTAAAGGTTTTAATTAAGAAGTTTTCAATACTAACTCACTGATTTCATATTTTTAATACTGAACTTACCTGCAATATACCGCCGAATCTCTAATGCCGAACGTATCTCCTTTTGTCAGCGGCGCATTACAGAGCGCGCAAGAGAAGCAGTGCACGTGGAACACCAGGTCCCGAGCTCTCATCACCAGCTCTGAAGCCGATATCGGCGTATTGCAACGCGCGCAACGCTTGGAGCCGTATAATCTGTGATAAAAATGTAATATTACATCATCTAATCCAATTAGATAACTAACTAAAAAATCGAGTGATAAATATTTATTTATCACAAGTTTCTTTAGTTAGGCGGTTCGTATTTTATTGTTTCAGTATTCATATTATACAATATAGCAGGAGCACATAATTAATATCTGTTAAATAATATAAGCAACAATGATACAATTCAATATTTGCAGGAAATATTGAATAACAGTAGACATTGAATCTGAGAAGCCGAGGTTTAAATTCTACGCCATAACTCGATTAACCTAAATTTATGCAGAGTTGAGTTTCATTATCCAATTCTAATCTGCATTCTGAAACTGCAAATAACAAAGAGGTCGACTATCGGCTGCTCGACACCCAGTGATATAAGGTCTAACACCTTACAATTAAATATAAGATAGATGATTACTTCCTAGTTGACGTCACTTCCTGCCCAATTTTTCCGGAAATTATATCCCAATAGTTGTAATAATATTTGTCATATCAGTTGGCATATGTGATAACATACGTAAGTGCCCCACTTTGCTCGCTTTACTTCTATTTCAACAAGTGTTCTTTGACTCTGTCTTGCATGGGCATAGACTAGAGATGAAATTTTATAATGGATTGTTACACTAATTTATCGATGAGCTATAAACTTGAAAAGAAGAAACATTTGACGTAGCCCAGTTGGTAGTGAACCTGCCTGCCGAGCGTGGGGTCCCGGGTTCGATTCCCGGCCGGGGCAGATATTTATGTGACTGATAAATGTTTGTTCTCGGGTCATGGGTGTTTGTGATGTGATAATTGTGTAGGTCCATGCCACCCGCAACACAGAGAATCCTAGTGCGGGGGTGTGAGTGTGTGAACGTTTATTTTTTTTATTGTCTTATCTTATATGACATTCACACAAACAAGGCTGAAAAGCAGAAAATATTTCTTAATTTTTTTTTTCATATTGCACCATTTTTAAAACGGTCTAAAGTATAATTGTTTTTCTATTTGCTTGGTATGTTATGAAATGTATTCTTATTATATAATATGAGGAGTATTATATTATAAACCCTACAATTGTGTACCAAAACACCACAATTTTATGTAATTGTAAAAACCACCTCATCCAGTTATCCCGATCACAACATCGATGGGCAGTATTTTTAATTTTTTAAATTTAAAGTTTAAAGTTAAAACAACAGCAGACATTTTAATCTGATATTAATATGTTTATAGTTACATTGAAGGGTTATAGTATAAATATTCCATTGCCGTAATCGGCAATCGAAATTTTATCTCAGTTTGATATTTCGCCAGAAAACTTGTTAATGAACTACAAGATTTTTCAACTATTTTAAATAATAAAAAGCATTGAATAGGTGAAATTTATCATTCCAACGGCCACTGTGACGTGATCTATTGTGGCTGACGACAACATGTTGGAAGACTTTACACAATTTTGAATGATAATTCCCACAGTTATGAATTACGTTCCAATTTCGTGGGTTTAGAAATACCATGCTACATGCTGTGAATCTCTTGGCCGTTTTAACTTGTCATCAGCAACATTTTAAAGATAAATCAAGCTGGTGTTCGGCTGACGTTCTATTCGGGATATTGGATTGAGAGCATCCATAAATAGTATGTATTAAGTTCGGTTAAAGGAGCAATAGAAAAAGAATCATAATATTTCAGGTACATAGAGCGAATTAGGCGGTTATATAACTCTCTCAAGTTAGCTCAATAAAACTATTTAAGATCATTGCGTTACAAAAACTGCTTTGAATCATAACTTTTTTGTTCATATTTCCGAAAGAACTAAATAACTATTCTTCGGAATTAAAGGGTTAACAAAAAGCAAAAAGATATAGTTAAATCTCGTAATAATAACTATATTTTGTCCAAAACTGTACCTTATAGTAAATCTTATCATTAAAATTTTATCTGAAACATCCAGCGTGTCAATACTATGAACATGTTATTAGATTATAATACGACTACAAACCAGTCGATCACACCATAATTTGTGAGATACAGCAAAAGTATTCTACATATTAGCCCAATCATTTCACAGCTTTTCAAAATACTCTTCTTCATGCTCTGTACAAATTTCCATTCTAAACCTCAACCAAATTTGAAAATTTTTACCAGTTTTCACCTGAGAGAGCAGATATCACTACGTCAGCTGCGGCTGCCACGGCTTCTTCTTCTTTTACTGTCTTCTTTCATTATTGGGAATAAAAATTAAATAACTGGAGCTTCGTCCGGGCTGTAGTGTAGATGAGTTAGGGTTTTCTATATCAGATTCAATAAATTATTTTGTTCTAAGGGACGTATGTGACGAGGCGTTATCGTGATACTCCATGATTCCCCAAAGCCCGACTTTGGTATTTTCTACTGCACAGCTTGAAAAACTTTAGATGATGCTACTGTAGCATAACCAGTCTAAGTTAACTAGCCTACAATTTTCCAGCAATGACGTAGACAAATGTCCACATCGCGAATAAAAACAAATCATCATTTTTTTGGCAACGTTGCAAATTCTTTGTCATTTTGCCAGCAATTGCTCATCTGAGATGATCCATACCGATGATTGTCTTTGAGTTTCCGAAACATATTGATAGATCCATATTTCGTAACCAGTAATGATTTCTGAAACATCATGATGCCCTTCTTTCCAAAGTAGACGCATTTCACAGGAACAACTTTTAGAAAGCAAAAGAGGAATCATCGAATAGAATGAACGCTTTGGGAACTAATACCAAGGATCTTCGCAATGTCCGTGTATGTATGTGTATGTCCTGGTCTTCTCTTATCAACATTTTAATAATCCACACATATTCTGCAGTTATTGCTGTGTACGGGACTTCGCTTCTTTAGCGATCTTTAAGGTTCATTTAACCCTTTTAAAATCAGTAAACCAACTTAAAATATTTCACGAGATAAAGCAGAGTCTCCTAAGGCTCTTCACAACCGCTGTAAACTTAACTGTTTATTTAAACCAAATTTAAAATCGCAATAGATTATAGTTCATTGTTTTAAATAAAAAGCTCAGGAAGTAGTGCAGCAAAATCATTAGACGATTATACTTGTTTTAAATTTGAGCAAATGGCTTACTGAGTTGCGTATTATCATATCATATTATTCGTATTATCAGATAAATTAGCTATTTCCAAGCGAATACCGAACGTCGTAAACTTATTAAGTGATCTATGCAGGTAGATCAATCCATAAAATATTCGTCAGAATGCGTAAACCGTATCGCATTCGTACCATACGTCCCGCCAGCGGAACGAATAAAAAAATATTCAGATGTTTCTTTAAATGTGCTTGATCAAAAATCTTAATTTCATTGTAAATAATTAAACTTTCCATTTACCACGAGATTTAATATAACGGCAATGTTATTTGTAACCGAATATGTATTCTGTATTCCTCAATAAGTAACAGAACTCGGACCGACTTGTTACACGTCAATATCAATTATTATCCTCCGGTTAAACGTTACCAATACAGAGTGAACAACCTTTTTATGCCACGTACCAAATTTTATATTTATTATGCGTTATCAAATACTATTTAGACAAAACACTACTAGATGTTTTTTGTTTTATTCATTTTCGTAGATTTCACAGTAACAAATATAGAAAAAATGTGAAAAAAAAGATATGGATTAAAACGAGCTCTATAATATTTTTCATCTTTAGATATGAAAGTTTAAAATCATCAAGTCATCCAAGTTATTAAAGCTGTCTATATCAAGGTGTATGTGCAATTTAGGTTCTTACCGCCATGTACCTGTTGCTGATATTTGACTGCATTCTGTAAAAGTAGAATCATTTCTAAACGCTACCTTATTTTCGACTAGTAAACCTTATGCTATTTGCTCATTGCTCCGAATTCCAATGACAGTTAAACCACACAAAAAATGCACATCGGTTGCTCCAACGTTCAATGTTGTAAATGCATGCTCAATGCATTTCTATGCAAAACTTGCAGTCGTGTCGCATACGTCCATTCAAGACGAAACTCACAAATTCTACTAAGATAATTAAAACCGGTAAAAGGACGAGATCCGAGATAGCGCGTTCGACTCTCGAGTGAGACGTCCCGGTGTGGTCCTGATTCCACGACTCTGCCTATCTCGATCAAACGACACTGAATTATTTTCAAAATCTTTAACAAAATTAAGTGTTTGGTATGCTCTCTGTACACCATTGGGAAGCCGGGCGGTGTTTTATTACACTGCTCTGAGGATTGAGACTATAATTTCATTGGTTTACTGTAATCATCCACATCATTGTTATGTGGAAATATGTTAGCTACACATAAGAACATCCAGTGAAGAAATTTAAAGAATTTTTTTATCATCCACTTCTAACAAAAACTTTAAAAAATATTATTTCTATAATATAAAAATAAATTAACAATAAACAAACATTTTAATTCCATGTAAGGCCACTTTTATTAGTTATCAATAGCTTTATTAAAATTACAAGTAGCAATTTATGACTTTATTATTTATTACTTTTCTGTGCAAGTTAAAGAAGTCATTATGAAAATTCTTCCATTCTTTGCAATATGTTACGAATCTTCACGTTACGTAAGGTTATCTGCTACTTGATGATAATGAGTAAGTAAAGGATATTATACATGAATACAAATTGCCATTAAAACATACCTATCTATTAAGCCACTGTAGATATGTAAAATAGTAATAGATTCTACTATACCTGTACAATATTTTTAAAAGCCTCTTATGCAAATAAGAATCGACATACACATTTAAAAGACATCAGAAATAAGATTTCCAAATCAACATTTATCTTTCCCAGTAAAGTCTTCACTGGGCATCAATTAACCTGAGACCGTCCGTAACGAGGTATGCTTATGCTTACAAATCATACCTATCAGTCCCACTGCTGGACTTGGGTCTCCCATAATGTGAGAAATCGCAGTTTACCACGCTGGCCAAGTGTATATCGACTGAATTCATACACCCTTAAGAAAATTTTAAAAAGCTAACAGGCTTCCTCATAGTGTTTTCTTTCACCGAGACAAGTAATAGTCGCTTTATAAGGTAACATAGCTTTGACAAGAGGGAGCTTAAAGGTGTGTGAAACATTCAAACTTTTGCCCCTATATGGGAAACCGTTCAGGCCACTAAACTGTCACTGATTATGTACAGCACGATCATTATCGACTTTGACTATAGCCCAAAGGTAGCATTTTCTGAATGTTTAATCTGACAGTGACATGCATGTGATGTGTAACAACGCTATAACGATCTAGCTGAAAACCTTTGTTAATTATATAGCCGTAACATTTGGTTGATTCATGAAGCATTTCGCGGTTAAACTCGTGTATATATGTGTAATGTTATTTCTGCCGACAGTCCTGTAAAGCAGTGAATACCTACACTGGGATCTTGTAGCGTAGTTTGAGGGTTGCGGGGTTGACTGTGCATATTGAGGTGTTGTATCAGACTTCCTTCTGACGTAATTTTGGAAGAGTATTTATGGAGCATATTATTTTTTCGTATTTAAATAGTATTTTTAAAGGTCCTTCGATACAAAAAATAAACGAAACGATCACGCACACATACCATATACACACACAGATACATATATAAGAATGAAGCAGAAAAAATAAAATTAAAGTACAATTTCAACAAAATCAGATAATTTTTACAATAATCACCGCGTCTCGCGTACCGCACAGCGCACATTCGAACTGACTCGTGTATAGATAGAGAGCTTATGGAAATTAATTTCCATTTAGTTTTAAACTAAGACTAGATTGAGGATCCCTACGATACTCTATATAATATTTTAATGTAACCCATACTGGACCAACTCATAATATCAATTCAACTTTTATCTTTAGCTAATTATCTACTCATATATCCACCTTGTAAGATGTTGATTTAAACTGTAAAAACATCGAATTAACATCATACGATATATTTTATTTATTGAATTATTATTTATTAAAGGAAAATAAATTGATTCATGTGATTAAAACTGGAATAACTGAATTAAATTTAAATTAATTAAACCAATATCTGTCCCGTCTGAGAATTGGAACCCTTACGCTCAACAGACACTAAAAACGATCAACTTGGCTGCGAGCTAATAAAAAAATCACTCGACGATTACATAATAATGTATAATGTAATGTAATGGTATAATATTGATATAAAATGCTCGTAATTACTCTAATTAAATACTCAAATAACAATCTACAGATACTCGAACACTTCGCATCCCATCGAACAACATCATAAGGTGACAGTCGTTAAACCGGTTAGATATGTTGTGGGTAACTCATAACCAACTGGTTTTCGATTCTGTAGCACCGATTTACACCTAATCTGTTATCGAATAATGCTAAAGAATTTCAAAAAGCTATTCAGCCCTAGATACACGCTAAAGGAATGTACGTTCATATACCTATTCGTACCTTAAAATTAGTGGATTTTCCAGCAAGGTATTTACTTACTAAGAGTCCCAAAAACAAATGATTGCAACTAAATAAAACATTCTGGTCCTGCGTGGACTGGTGTCGTCTGTACAAATATATTGATATATATTTATAGAATAGAATTTATAGAATAGAATATTTATAGAATTCACAGGTAATATAGAAAATTTACAGACCAGAAATATTGAATTGAATTATAACAAAGATAAATGTAACTTTTTTACCTTTTTATTGTCCTGACATATCCTTATTTATATTATAATATTATAGAATGAGAATTTTGTAAATTTAAGCAAATGCAGAAAGTAATCTCAAAAATCCCGGCACCTATTTGAAAAAATATTTGAAATAGTAATATAAGAAATATTTAAAAGCTACATTATTCCAGATAGGCATAGGGTATATGGTAAAAACAAAGACCTGTCTCTCCGTCTTAATGCTATAATCTCAAAAATAAATACCTAACAACGAGAATATAATTACTGTTCGCGAATTTAAAAATCAAGTCTCTAGAAGCGAGGCAAGGATGGATTACTAGCCATATTTAAAATTTACGCCATTATTTTATAGATTTGATAATAATTATATACTTATAATAAACATAATTTATACAACAATTATTATTTAATGTGAAAATTCTTAATTTAGAAAAGTTTTACTTAATAAAGTGAATTTTAATTTATTTATACACTTCGAGAAAATAAAAAATACAATACAAAAATTTCATAGAAAAAAGTGGTTACATAATTTAAATATTAACAATTGTATAATCTACAACTTCGACTTTTCACTGGTAATTTTTCCATACTTTCACCGGAAAAAAATTGCATGAACTATAATTCAATCAAAGTATGAATGTTATCTATATGACATTTACATGGATAAGTACTAATTAAATAAAGCAGTTAGTATTTAACTAAATATACCGCAAGTTAATTATGCTTAATTAATTTCCTCACAGTTCATAAATTTATTGTTGAGATCTGTATAATTTTACAGACGCGTCTCATAGTGACTCAAAATTTAGTCATACAATAATCTGTGCGCTCGTTATGGATCGTAAATTCCATGAAGATAAATAAAGGTACAGCAACATGCAAATAAAAATAATTTACATAAATTCAACATAATTAGCAAGATTCATAAACTATGTAAAGTAATGCAAAACATTTCATTGAAACACGACAGGATGTTTTTTTAAGGTTACACTTACGCCAAGCCACAATTAATAATACGATACATTTCCTTTCAATCTATACAATTTGATTTAACTATATATAAAAACGTACAAGAAAGACAGTGTAGAAACTCTAGAACAATTTTGCAAGTTACAAATTTTTACTTATCTTCTATACCCTATATAGTTCAAAACACTTAGAATTATCAAGAGCTAAAGCAATGCAAACTTAAAATAAAATCCGATCAGATCTTGTTTTTGTAAATTGTCAAGATTCGACAATCAGCATCAGGAAACAAGGGCCAGTAAGTGTTTCCGCTGCCGCTGACAGTTGGAACCCGCTCGAAAAGGTTAAAATGAAGCCATTCTATGGAAAACTAGTCGTGGACGGCGGTCACGAGTCGATGCTATCACCGGCCACACAGTCTGAGCCCGCCAGTGATTGACCTAGGTCTGGGCTATTATAATTGTTAGGTGTTGTTGCCAGATTGAAATCACTGAGCATTTTTAACTGAGCAGTAATTTCCGACTACCCTGGTAATAACCGTATAAATACGAATCTCTTTATGCAAACAGAGTGTACAATAGATCTTGTTTTAATTGTTATTTTATAGCTGATCATGTTTTTAAACTTAACTCATAAATACTAGTAGAATAAGTTATTATAGCATTTTTTTATATACAAAACTATAAGGAACTCAATTTCGGACTACTAAATATATATACTGCTATATATAAGCTTAGTTGAACTATTATTGATGAACTCTTTCATACAAGCAAACAGTTACCTCTAGACAGGTTTATAGAGTGAGGTGTGTAGAGTGAAACTTGTTCGCGGAACTCTAGCAGCATTTAGGGAACAATGTTAAAGGTAAGTGCATTGTACAAATTTATATAATATATAATGTTTGTATAATTGGGAAAAGGCTAAACTAGGCGAACACTATAAAACACATTAATATGTAATAAATGTTCGAGTACCTTTTTTATATCAACAATCAACAAACGAGCAGACGGGCAATGGAATGCTGTCACCGCCGCACATGCCAGTCCGAAACACCTAAGACACCAACATGGAAGCGAGAGGCCGGCTGTCGGGTAGTGTTACAACAATTTAAGAAGTATATTTCAAAATCATATAAGTTATTATATGAGCATACGTAGGTTCAATAAAATTTTAAGTACGAGAACCCACGATCATCAAACATATGTTTATATTAATATATTTATGTACAGCTTTGTATGTGTACAATTTACTAATGCCGAAATAAGAAATACGTAAGAAAGACTTGTCTCTATTTCCAGCGATTTTGGCTGTGCATGGTCCGTCCGTCGGTCGGTCAGTTTATTGAAACGGAATTTATTCAACCGAATTTTTCATTAAATAAAACTGTTAATTTATTGAAAACT